>JAULKM010125067.1:0-20297 GCA_032355605.1 Rubia tinctorum | reverse complement strand
TTGGGGATGTTACTCTTACTCATGTGCTCTGCATACCCTCTCTGCATTGCCATTTATTATCATGTTCTAGATTGTTAACTACATTAAAATGTCTAGCTTTGTTTACTGAAAATTATTGCATTTTACAGAAAAACAATACGAGGAATGTGATTGGTCTGGGTGAACAACAAGGGGGGTTTATTGGCTTCGTCTGCTGGTTCACCGACCACCCCACCAAGCACTTTGTCGGTCACCACTGCTCCTCCAGTCTCTCCACCTAAGCCTCACACTCATCGGATGGCTACTAGGTCGGCTACTGGTGCTATTCAGCGCAGGGATTATTCAGACATTATTGCCCATGGTCTTACTGCTGCTCTACTTGCTCAGTCTAAGCCCACTGATTATCGCACTGCTCTTTAGGATCCGGATTGGATTTCTACCATGGATGACGAGATGACGGCTCTTCGTGACCAGCACACTTGGGACTTGATGCCTCGACCTTTAGATGCTAACATTGTTGGCTCCAAATGAGTCTATAGGCTCAAGTATTGATCAGATGGCACTATTGATAGTTTCAAAGCCAAACTTGTGGCGCAGGGTTTCACATAGATTCTGGGTTTTAAATTTGACCACACTTTCAGTCCCGTGGTCAAAGCCTCCACTGTTTGGACGGTTCTCGCCATTGCCACGATTCTTTCTTGGCTGCTTCATCAGTTGAATGTTAAGAACACTTTTCTTAATGGCGTTATTGATGCTCCGGTCTATATGAAGCAACCCGTTGGATAACAGGACACTGTTCATCCAGATTATGTTTGTCGCTTGTGAAAGACTATTTATGGTCTTAAGCAGGCCTCTCGGGCATGATTCCAGCGTTTCAACACTTATTTGATTCAGCTTGGTTTTCAGTACAGCTCAACCGACACTTCTTTATTTGTTCTTTCGAGAGAGTAGTCGGTCTTGTATCTCCTTGTGTATGTGGATGACATCATTCTTACAGGAAAAAACTCGACTCTTCTTCGCCAATTCATTGATCGGACACATCAAGAGTTTGCGATCAAGGAACTCGGTGCTCTTCATTACTTTCTTGGTCTTGAAGTTTCACATACTTCATCAGGTTTACTTCTTGGTCAAGCGAAGTATGCTCGGGATATGACTCGAGCTGGTATGTCTGACGCTGCACCAATTTCCACGCCCTTTGTTCCTGGATCTCAGTTGCATAGTTTGACCAGTCCACCATTCAGGAATCCGACCATGTATCGTTCTCTTGTTGGAGCTGTTCAGTATCTTAACACTGTCAGCCAGTACCTTCAGGACCCCAGAGATGATCATTTTGCTGCAGTTACACGGATTTTGAGGTATATTCATGGTACCCTTTATTTCGGCCTTACCTTTCATACTACTAGTTCTCCTGAGGTATTGGAATATTCTGATGCTGACTGGGCCTGCTGTCTGGAGACTCGCCGGTCTACTTATGGATATGCTATTTTTCTTGGTGGCAATTTGGTTTCCTGGAGTGCCAAAAAGCAGCCCACTATGTCTCGTTCCAGTACAGAGCCTGAGTATAGGGCGCTAACCAACACTGCTTCAGAGGTTGTTTGGCTCACTCATTTGCTCCGAGATCTCCGAGTTCCTTTGTCTGGTCCTCTGCTGCTGTTATGTGACAACAGTAGTGTCATCTTCTTAGCTCAGAATCCAGTTGCTCACAACCGGGCGAAGCACATCGACATCGATTATCACTTTGTTCGAGAGTTGGTTGCTTCTGGCAATCTGTGTGTTGCTCATGTTCCTACCGCTCTTCAGATTGCGGACATCTTCACCAAAAGGCTCTCTCGTTTGCTGTTCGAATTTTTTCGATCCAAGCTTTGCGTCAGTGAGCATCCGATTCTTCACTTGATGGGGTGTTAGAATTAGTCAATATGATGATTAGATTAGATTTGATTATTGATTAGGTTCATGACTAGATTAGAGTTCTATTAGACCTAATCTACCTTTTGTACTCTATTTATTCCATTCAGTAATATCATAATCATCACGGGAAATCATTCTTTCATTCTGCAACCAAACTGCCAAAATAAGAAGATTATGTAGTTTAATTAATTTACTGTTTCAAATTTCTGGAACGATTATATAATGGATTCGCTGCTTAATTTTTGTCCTTGATTAATTACCATGCGCAAACCTTTTTCAGAATCTTCAAGTACAATTTTCAAATTTCTTGACAGGTTTATAGAAAATTTCAGATTTCTATTCCATCTTTTCCCAAGCATAGTAATAAAAATTCTTTTCTTTCTATCACTAATGGAAAACATGTACAGATGCATCGATATGTCATCGATGGTAGGGCAATACATGTATGGGGCTAATAAATGCCTATGAACAACTCTAACACCAGTTCTCGGATTATACCAGTGCCCATTACTTGTGCCTAAGAAGAAAATGTGTCTAGTTGGGTAATTTTTTTAGCACCGACACTGGGATAAATGACATTTACCAGTGCTTTATCAGTGCCTATGGCCTGAAATAGTAATTTTGGCGGGTAAATTTGAAGGAAAATCGGTAGCACCGATATCGGGGATAATATATCGGTGTTAAAAGTGCATTTAATGCTCAATTACCCTTTTTGGCAAGTAAAAGGTGGATTTCTTTTTGGAGAGATGGTTCATTAATTAATGTGTAGAATGGTGTGTTTGCAAATTTTGGGGGCCACTGTTTTGTTTACAAAAAAAGTGCACAAGTAATCATTGTTTTGATTCGAGACCCTTTCGTTCATCCGTTCAGGCCCAAATCGGCAAGTCGCGATCGTCTCTTGGTGAATTTCATTTTGGTGTTGCCAATTTTGTTATTCGACGCCTCCAACTTTCTTGGAGGGACCTAATTGCAAATAGTAAAATGTTTAAATCTAACTCGAAATTCAAATCCTCTCGAACGGGAGGGTACTCGATACATCTCCAATTTATTTTCCAAGTCTGGACTAGAAGATTTATGAAGGGTCGGGCACACAAACAGATCCATAAGTGATTCTGACTTCACTTTGTTATTTCTAAGTAATCAACTATAATTTACTCTAGAACATATACTAGAGCTGTTTCACATTTCATCAACGAAAATTCGTGTAATTTAGAGTGATGGAAAAATCCGTAACTGAATCGTACATAAGAATGAACTAATTGCATTAACAAATGTAGATGACTTTTGGAACGTAATTAAAATTAACGGGTTGATCGTACACACCATGGAGTACTATGTTAACTTAGTTCCTAGTTAGATGCAGAAAAAAAGTTGTCCGGTGTGTTTGTAAAATTTTGGTGGTCACGATTCAATTTACAAAAAAATGTGTACAAGTAATCATTATTTTAATTCGAGGCCCCTTTGTTCACCCATTCTGGCCCAAATTGGTAAGTCACAATCGTATCTTAGTGAATTGCATTTTGGTGTCGACAATTTTTTATTCGACGCCTTCAATTTTCTTGGAGAGACCTTAGTGCAAACAATAAAAAGTTTTCTTGTCAAAACCTTAAATAAACGTGGGCACTGGTTATATAATATCATCACATTGGGGCTATATATGTTCTTATGGAGTGGAGGTTATACATTTGGCGAGAATATAAATATTTTTGAATTTTCGTCCAAAATATTGGAGGGAATTTTTATGAGCACCGGTGGGACACTCATATGAACCAGTCAGACAACCGATGCTAGGTAGTTAGAATATTTTTCTCTCTTTGCTCTCGGGTTGAAAAAAATTAAAACACCAATTTAAAGCAACATCAAGCAGCTACGTTGAAAATACATAGGCACCGGTATAATCACCATAAACGCTGGTTCCAATACTAGTGCTAGGTACTAAGAATCTATTTGATCTCGGGTGGAAAAAATTTAAACCGTTCATTTAAAGCAGCGTCACACACCTGCGTTGGAAATACAAAGACACTGGTATGGTCACCATAGACATCAGTTTCAATGCCGGTGCTAGGTACTAAGAAAAAAAAGCCCAACTGGGCCCAAATTAGAGCACCCAAACCCTAATCATATAAAATCCTTCTTAAGTTTGTCATATTTCATCAGCACCGTTTCAATCCTTCTTCTTCTCTGCTGATGTCTCTGTCACCGCTGCACTCCGATCGCATTCCAGCGCAGTGCGTAGCCTCAATGCCATATTCTTTTTAGATTGTCCTCCAGATGGCTCTATTTACTATTGCACTTGGGTTTATGACAATATTTTTTTTCCAGTAATTCAGAAGCAGGTGGGTCGTTCAGGGGGCTTCAAATTAAAGTGGCAGTCGAGGTTACCGGCGTTGCTATAGGGGATGGGACAGCAGAAGTTTGCAGTGGCGAATCCGCCAGATTGTCTCAACTACAAAGGGTGTGATATGGGAATGGAGTGGATCCACCGAATTGCGGCGGTAGATGATGTGGAGGAGGAGCTGGGAATGAGCTAAAGATGGGGGTGGAAAATTCACGCCATGCTTCCACCACTTCTATGCTTCCAATCGCGCCTCACTCGGTTTGGTTCTTCGATGTTCGTTCCAGGATTATGGAAATTAGTTTTAGTTTTAATGATAATCCATGCTGTTAATCGATGTTTTGATCTAGTTTTTTTGTTATGTATTTTTAGATTTTTGTAATGAAGTTCTGATTTTTTTGTTCGTTCTATTATTCTTTATAAATTTATGTGTTTCATGTTCTGGCCAGTGAGTTTATTATCATTGGCCAATTTCTTTTTTTTTACTTATTACCTATTTACTAGCACCGGTTTCAACCACACAACCAGTGTTCATGTAGATTTCCAGCACCGGTTCATTTTTATTTTCACTAGTACACCTAACCGGTGCTAAATTTAGCACCGAGATTGATTATCGGTGATGGAAAACTACGTTTTAGCACAATCATACTTAGGCATCGGTATTCCAAGGGGTCGAAATACTGGTGCTTATGAGGCGAACCACCGGTGCCTATGTACCATATATACAGTAGTGTATGATAAACTGCAATGTCGTTAAATGGGGGGTACTTTTATTATGTTGACTCTCATACTATACAAAAACGAAGCCGTTCAATCAAGTACCACATTTGGTTGTCGTTCTTCTTCTTCCTCGTTACCAATTCTTCTTCAATTTCCTAAACCAGTTGTCGTTCTTCTTTTTCCTTCTTTCCAATTCTTAGATGTTGTGTCGTTCGCCTGGCTATTTTCCAGTCCGATCATCACCTTCTCCTTGCCGCCTGGTTCTCCAAGCATATTGACGACATCCACGAACAGAAGCAGAATAATATTACTGCCCAAATGAGTCAGACGGATTATTAATGTCAGGAATTACGTCACGCAATCCACCAGACCTAATTACAGGCTCGGAAGGGCTACAACTTTCCACACTCCTTGAAAAGCTCCCTAACTCTCCCTCCATTTATAATAGCTCAAAGTGGCTCGCCAAATGTGTTGGCTATCTCCACGAAAAGAAACATATTAATCTTTTACCCAAATAAGTCAGACAAATTACATATGTTAGAAATTACATCACGTAGAACCACTAGAAGAGTTACACTTTTCACACTCCTTGAAGAAGTCCCTAACTCTACATCTAGCTATAAGAGTTCAAGTGCAGATTTAAAAAAATTCAATTCATATATCCAACTCTTAAATTCATCAATTCATCAATTTATGAACCAATTCTTAAATTGGTCATTTCTCGTTCTGTATTTTTTCGAGCACATGATCAAGGATAATCGAGTACCTTCTTTTTTTTATATAGGAAATCAATTACTCCCTCTGTCCCATGTAATTTATCGTATGAGATATGGTTAAATTTATCGTTACATGTAATTTCTAAATATCTATTTTTTGTGTATCGTTATTATTCGTAACTACACATATTTTATTGGAGATCGTGAAAAGATTTTGTGCTGAAATGGATAGCACGGATAGAGTACGAACAATTTATTAGACTGCAGGACTGTCTTATCACTACTACAAACTAAGGCTTATATAACACTTTCCTTGCAACACTTATTTAAAATGTTACAATAGCTTATAAAGTGTTACTTAAACTTTAGAAAAGTGTTACATAAGTGTTGCCTAAATTTTAAAAAGTGTTACGCTAGGTCTAATGTAACACTTTTTAAAATTTAGGTAACACTTTTCAATATTTATGTAATATTTTTCAAAGTTATAAGTAACACTTTATAAAATATTGTTAAATTTTAAATAAGTGTTGCAAATAAAGTGTTAAGATAACTTTAATTTGTAGAAGTATATGTGAATGGTTTTGGGCTCTTGCATTAACCTCCAGCCTAAGTAACAGAGTCACACTTTTGCTTTTCCTTAATTTTATTTTATCTTAACTATGTCGTAGCCCCACTCCCAGTCTTGGTCCAATTCGGGTTTGCCTACTAATTTTTTGCATTTATTATTTGTGATTCAAAACTATCAAATTTTAATTATATGTTTGAATAGATATATAAACAATTATATTATCGCATGTGATATTGTTGAATTCGCACAGTAAGTAGTTTCTAAATATCATTTTTTGTTTGTCGTTATTTTACGTAGTTAAACATATTAACGGTTAAATATACTTGTTGAATACCGTGAATTTTTTTTTGGGAAAATTGGTCTGAGACGGAGGGATTATTAAATTAAACTACAATAGAGTACTAACCTTTGTATTTGCCACCAACCTTGTTATGAAAGCTAATTCGGTTTGTTCATTTAAAAATACAAAAGTTTCGTCAGCAAACTCGATCAGAAAGAAACATTTTTGACACCGTGCATTCTTCTTTTAATAATATTTTTTAGAGTTAAATATTTTTATAACCCTACCTTTAAATTTAAAGTGTCAATATAATTCTGTAAAATTAAAAAGTATCAAATTAAATCTAGTTTTATGATGAATTGTGCCGATATAACCTTTAAACCACATTCTGACGTTGATTCCCCAATTGGGTCATTGATCAAACTTGAAATGATGAATATTCCCTCGACCATTTCACCTTAAATTTAATTTTCATTTTATCCCTCTTGTTGCCACCAGCTACCGCCTCCCGCCGCCAGTCACCACCATTTTCCATCCTTCCCGCCACCCACCACCACATGCCCCCCACCTATCCTGCCTAGCCACTGTCGACACCCTCCAGCCAGCACCTCTCCACCACCAACCACCACCTCTCTTGCCCAACTATCGTCATCCATCACCATCGCCTTGCCACTCACCCCCACATCCCCGCCACCTCTTCCGCCCAGCCACCCCATATCCCTGTCATCCACCACCTCTAAGGGAACCAAACCTAGGGTTTTGACATCTACGCCGCCGTCATGGCTTCTTTCACTGCCCAGAATCACGCCCCAATGCCTCCACTCCACACTTTACATCCGCCAACCAATCATCCAAACCATCCACCCACCACCAGATTTAGACCAGAGGTCAGGAGTGGTGACCAGAACCAAATCTCGGAGTTTGGAGATTAAATTGATCGGGATTCTGATAGTGGATGTTTACAGATGGAATTTAAAGATTAAATTGATCAAGTGGAGATTATAGTTGGTGGCAGAAGATATATATGTAGTATACTCCGGCGGTTGCGAAAGATATATATGTAGATTATAGTCGGCGGTGGAAGATATATATGAAGATATATATGGAGTACTATATGAAGAAGACACGGGAGGTAATATTTTAATCTCCAAACGCATGAGATTATTAAAGACACAAGCGGCGGCGGACGCAAATGCATGAGATTAAGAAAGAAGAGACAGAGGAAGAAGATTGGGGCGATTATGTCTTTTTCATTTTTCGGTTTTCCTTTTTTATCCAAAGGTATGATGATCATTTCAATAAATTCCGCCCAAAATTTTCGTTGACAATTGAAGTCAACTATGCCCAATGTTAGATTGACATATACATCATAAAGTTAGGATTATTTTGGCACTTACTCATTTTGCAGGGTTATATTGGCACTTTTATCCTAATGTTAGAGTCATTTTATCACTTCGCTATATTTTTTATAATAAACTCATTTCATTCAAAGCTATAATACTCTCTCCATCCCAGACAAATTTGCACACTTTCCTTTTTTATCTGTCTCAGACAAATCTACATACTTTCTATTTAAATAAAAATTTAACCTATTAAAAGACATATCTATCCTTAAACAATTAAAATTTTATATTATAAACGCACCCACCTACCACCCACCAACTTTTCTTCCTTCACATCAACCCCCACCCCCAATAAACCCTCGCTGCCCACTCTTCTTTTTCTGTCCTTAAATGGCCAACTCTTTCTCTCTTCTTCCTTCACATTAACATCCCCAACTCTTCTTTTTCCAATCCCAGCCGCGCCACTGTTTTTTTTTTCTAATCCCAACTTCAGCAGAGCAATGGGAAGGCACCCGAATGGTGGTGCTGGTATTCCTTCACCGTGGTGGAGTCGTGCTGGAATCTCATGAACCCGGTGTGTTTTCACCGTGGTGCTGGACCTGGACCTTGAAGTCGCCGGTGTTGAGGAACCCGAACAGTCTTCTAGATCTGGATGGTCTCTTGCGGGTCGGAGACGGTGACAATGTAGTAGGTCCCGTTGGTGGTAGAGTCGTGGTGGGGCAGCGGGACGAAGAGGCTTCATTTGTCGGCAGCGGCCATGGCGGAGTGTGTGAGAACAAGCTGGCGGAAGTTTGGAATTAAGAAGCACGCACCAGAGGTCAAATGAAAAAGATAGCCACATGGGCATTATAGACATTTTACCCTTCTAAAATTTAAAGCAACTTTTTCTTAGTTTGCAGATTCCCCCAGGACAGGGGTAGTAATACAATTTTGAAAAGGAAAATTTTGAACCCGAATGACACGTGAACGAGCTCATGGCCCTAACTAATTAGGGAAATACAAGTCTTCCCCTTTTAATATTTTATGTGAACTAATTGAAGTTATACTATTTAGCTTTTTATTTTTTTTAAAGAAGTTATATCATTAATTAAATTTCAAAATGAGGTACAAAGTCTAGAGGTGATCTCCATGATGTATAATCTAATGGATTAGTTTTTGGGTATTGTGCTAATTTATGGGCAATTCTATTTTTCTGTCTAGGAATACATCTTATTTGTGGATCATCAAAATTCATGATTAAAGATCTAATATTTGTTATAAGTAGCCCTACATCCGTCATATCTTCTTCCAATTACTGTATAGCATGGATTAACTTTTGGCCATCTCCCAAGTACGATTTGGTAACAATCTTTGTTTGATACATCCATTTAAGGCAAAGATAAGTACACTTGCTTCCAAAATCTTTGCTGAATAAACTTTTTTAACTCAAAAGAATTCTCCATATATCCAATTATTATCTATGGATTTGATATACCATCTGAAGCAAGTACAACTTAGGGCAGTAGTAAAATCGAAATATAACGATTGTCCTGGATTATTTGAAATCACGGATCGTTGTAAAATATTTGTGTTAGTAATCATCGAAGGGATATCATTCTAATATTTTCTTCTGTTGATCACCTCGATCTGTTGTAATGAGTGTGGAACTGTGTGTATATGGTCAAGATCATGAATTTCGCAATGGAGTAATTTGTTTCTATGGTGCCATAGATGGTTGAGCAGTATAGTGATCAATAATATCGTTTCTTCTTCTAGCTCCATAATGTGGTTTTGTATCCATAGAGGTAAAGTTGATTGATGGAATTTATAAATATTAGTGTGTATATCTGCTGCGAACCATAGTCGATGGGCGAGGGGACAATGGAAGAAAATTTTCTCTAGAGATACATTGTCTAATTTGTATGTGAGGCACTTTTGTTTTACTGAGCTCAAGCATCTCCTTTGGACGAGGTCTTCAGCTATAGGTAGTTGATTCTTGCATAGCCTCCATATAAAATGACAGGTCATCGTGGGTATTGTTAGTTTCCAAATATGCTTTCAGTGATGTGATGGCCCATTATTGTTGTTCTATGCATGACCTGTAACATTCAGATAGATTGAATTAATAGACATGTTATATCGTGATTTAACCAAGTAATTACTTCCAGTTGTCTGATTCCACATCCACAAATCATCATATTGATTTTTTGGTATATGTATTGAGAGGAATAGAGAAAATTATTCTTCACTGAATGTTTATCTAATCATGTTTTCATTCCATCGTGTTCTATTGTCCTCCATGAACTTATCTACTGTGATATCTCCTAAATAGTCATTTGGTAGGGAGGTAGATTTCACTGAATAATGTCTCGGTAGCCAAGTGTCAGATTTGAGCCTCGTGTCACTTCCTCCCCATTGTTCTCCTATTTCCTTTTAGCACTAGAACTCTACCTTTAAGAATAGATCTCCAAGAAAAGGATGCTTGATAACCCAGTTTTGCTTCCATGATAGATGTGTGTGGATTATATTTTTCGTTTAACAGCAAATCAATGCTTAATGTTGGTTTTTTTACTTAGACGCCATGCTTGCTTCCCCAGCCATGCCAAATCGAAGTGCTTCAAATCCTTAAAGCCAAGTCCTCCCATTTTTTTAAGTACAAAGATTAAGCCATTTAGTCTAGTAATTTGTTGCTTTGTTTCAGTACTTGCCCACTAGTAATTAGCGTATAGTTGATGGATATCATCTACCAGTTTTTCTGATAGTTTAAAGCATGACATAGTATAAGTCGGCATAGATTGCAATATTGCTTTTATTAGGAATTCCTTTCCACCTTTGGAGTGTTGTTTATTTTCCAAACTGTTGACCTTCGACCAAAATTTTGATTTGATGCTCTCCAGAGCAACTGTTTTGATCTTGTCTGGTCCTCTTGACTCATTCATTCCCATTATATAAATTACGCTAAATTTTGTCTGATTATCTACACTAGGACTAAAAGTAATAAATGATTTCTCAAATTTTAATTTTTGTCCTGACATTACTTTGTACTTCTCCAGAATTTGCTTCAGTTGAATGGCTTCAGCTGTATTTGCTTTCCCAAATATTAGGGTAGCATCAGCGAATAATAAATAAGAAAGCACCAGCGTTGAACGAGATACATATCTTTGTCTATGAGATCTGTTTTGTTCTTATTTTCCCATGAAGCATAATAGATAGTACTTCTCCACAAAGGATGAAAAAATATGGCGATAACGGGTCACCCTGCCTAATTCCTCTTGATGGTTGTAGGTTTCCAAATCTCCTCAATTAAGTATAAAGGAGAAGTTAACCGATGATATACATTGTTCGATAGGTTAATAAATTGAGGGGAAAAACCCATAGCTTGAAAAACCTTTACTAGGAAAGTCTATTCCACACAATCGAATGTTTTACTCATGTCTCGCTTGATAGATAAATACCTCGGTTTCCCACTTTTTTGCCCTCAATGTAATGATGTGCCTCATGCGCAATTATAATGTTGTCTGAGATTAGTCTATTTGGCACAAAAGAACTCTAAGATTTTGATATAATATTTCCATTGATACTTCGCAGTCTATTCAAGATGCATTTTAACATGATGCGATAACTAATATTGCATAGACTAATTGGTAAGAATTGCGACACCATAGTTGGTTTCTTGACTTTTGGAATAAAAATAACTATTATGCCATTGATTGATTCCATCAATTTTCCTTGATTCAATATTTGTAAAGTTGATATAGAAACTTTCACTCCCACAATATTCCAATATTCTTGGAAAATGAATGGCGGCATCCCATCTGGACCTGGTACTTTGTTTGGAGACATTTTTTTCAATGCTTGAAACACTTCAGATTGTGTGTATGTCATGCATAGTATAGAATTCATTTGGCCAGTGACTCTCTATTGAATCTTAGTGGTCATTTCCTGCAAGACCTATAGTTGTGGGTTTCAGGAGGCGAATAATGCATTGAAATGTCCTGTGATTATATTTTCCATATCATGAGTATTTGTACACCATCTCCCATCAGTATCCATTAATACACATATACAATTCATGTTTCTTCGTCTATTTGCGAAAGAATGAAAAAACTCAGTATCTCTATCCCCCTGTTGTAGCTAGTGCTGTTTTGCTCTCTGTCTCCACTTGAATTTTGTCGTTGATTTCCAGCTTCATTGTGTGTTGATTTTGTGTCTGTTGCATCTCTGGTTGTTGTACTAATTTGTTGAACTGGGTTTTGGGCTAGTCTATTTTTTGTGCAGTATTTACTGAATCCTCATTGTTTTGCAGGCTTCTTTGCTGCAACATCTCTCTGCTTGGTTGCGGCATTGACAAGTTGCATTCATAGTGAGAAGCTTTGGAACCCAACCCATGGACATGAGTCAGTCTCTACAAGATGTATTCTTTGAGGGGCATTCTATCTTTGTATGATCCATGTAACCAAACAATTTACAAATGTGGGGTAAGCATTCATACTGCAAGATTAATTTGAATGTCTTACCATTCATAAAATCTTTGAACTCGTGGATACGCAAGATTGGTTCATCCATTGAAATGAGTATTCTGATTTTCAAATATGCTCTCATATAGGTGCCTATCTTGTTGCGCGATGCCTTTATGAATCCTCCAAGGTCATTCCCACAATGGTGGATGTGTTAATATAAGTAAGAGCTGGTGGAACAGAGTGAACATGAAACCAAAAAAGACTCTTTGAAGGATATGTTATGCATTGGCTCAGTCTCATCCGTTTCTTTAAGAATGACCAGACAATGCTCAAAGGACCATGGCGAATTGTCTACTACCTTCTTCCAATCCTCTTCACAGTAGAATTGGAAGAGTGCAAGACTTTTCCCCATATTGAAGCCGTCCACCCCACCTTTGCATCTCCAAGCGTTGCTCATAATGGTAATCATCGAGTCCACCAATTTGTTTTTATGGGTCAGAATCTTTGCTCCCAAGTATATCTTCTTACTTGTGATGAATTTTCTCTGTGTATTTTGGCTTGGTGGCTTATTGCTCTCCGAGATCTTTAGGTTTCCGTACATCTTTGTCAATTCCTCTCTCATGGTCATCTTTGCTAGAAAGCCTAATCTTAGTAGGATAGTGATTGGAAGGTTTTTTATTTTTGAAGAAAAATGAATAAGCATAGGTGTATGGTATAGTTGAAGATACAAGAAGATTTCGAAATAAGGATGATTATGATGAAGATATTCAATTGGTATAACACCTTTACTCATTCAAATCAGAGGATACTCTTCCATATTTCAAAAAGTTGTTATTATTATAGCATTCAAAATTTGAAAATTTGAAATTCGAATGAGATATTGATCAAAGCATCAAAACAAGTTTTGAAGCTAGATAGTTAGAAGACGTTCATGTCTTCAAAGTTAGGACATGATCCTAGAGAGAGAGCATGCTTAGATACTATTTGGCTATCAGCTACACATAAAGTTGTTTAAGTTGGATAGAGCATTTGAGTATAAAATCAAATACCTTCATTTTATGAGATTCAATTTGTTTAATTTGATGTGAAACTCTCATTTCTAATAAGTGTATAATGTCATTTCACAACCAGACCAGGGATTAAATTGAAAATATTGTGACGTGGGGTACTGGATTTTTGAAACTTCAGAAGCTGAAGATATTACTGAAATTTTCAATTGAGTCATGAAATGAAACCAAAACTTTTCAGCTTCTTTTACAAATTTCCCTCACAAAAATCGCTCTTCTCCCACAATCTTCCAGCTTTCAATTTGAACTTCCCTACACTGTTTCTACTTACTTCAATTTAAGCCCTTTTTCGATTTCCTCTCCATTTTCATCTCCGTAGTGAAGGTCGACGTCTTCCTTCCGGCGATTTCATCATTTTGTTTGGCGGTTTTGTGTGTTTGGAAATTTTAACTGTTTTTTGGTGATTTATCAGTTGCCGAGTTTTCTTGTTGAAAGGTAAACTCGGGGTTATTTTATTTTAGTGTATTTTGCTATTTTTGCTTAATTTTGAATTTTTTGTGTCCATGTGATGTTTTATGCTTTGTTTAGGTTTATAATCAGTAGCTTTTTCCGAATTTGTGTTATATGTGAAATATTTAGGGTTTCAGTTGTTTATCGTTGAATTATTCGTGCATTGCTATATTTTTCTGGTGCAGTGCAGTTGTATTATGGATTTGATGTTTTAATTGTCTAGTATAACGATATTTTCTGTAGTATTATTCAGATTTTGTGTTGGATATGTATTTGATTTCTTTTTGTGTTTGATATTGCTAGGATTCTTTTACTAATTTTTGTGTTCATTTTTGTTTTTTTAAATGTTTTGTAGATTTTTAAGAGTAATGCCGATGCCGATTAGTTAGATAATAGCGAAGAACTACAGTTAACTAGCTGAAGACAGTTGTGTTGTCGGCTGTAAAAATTTGAAGAACTGTGCATCTTCTCAAGGTATATCCATACATATTCTTGTACTATTTTTGGCGGAATTATTTGATTTGTTTCTATATTTTATTTTATGTTGTGGTTGTTTAAGTTTAGTTTGATATTGTAATTTTTTGTATGATGTTTTATGGGGTTTTGTTGATATTTCATATATGCCGTGTTCAATTTTCGTGGGACGGAGGAAACATTTTTTTAGTGCAATTTTGGTCTAAAGTGAAGGTTACTTCAACTTTCCTTTTTTAAAGGGTAAAATCTAGTAATAACTCTGAAATTTTTAAAAAATACTAAAATAATCCAAACTTTTTTATACAGAAATAACCATAAGTCAATGGCAGGACATTCAGAGGACTAAGGGTTTCTGGTCCTCGTTAACTTTTTTCTTGCCATTGGTATTTTATATTTTTCTTGTGTGTTATTTGTTTTTGTATGGTAAAAAAGGTTGTGACCCCTCCCAAAAATAAATATTACAGAAGAATGTACATAGAGTACTGAAGAAACACGGTACACAGATTAAGATTGAAGAAGAAAATAGTTTTAAATGCCAGGATTCTTTATTTTTAATTGTAGAGTCCAATAAGAAATATAATTACTTTTCATCTAATTTTACCTTTAATGTGTATCTATGTTTTACATGGAAAATGTTTTAACAATGTTATTTAATTTAAGATGTAATATATTTTTTTTCTGAATAACAAGATAGTAAAAATAGACGTGACATCTTTAAAAAAAACATGATTTATAAAAATATAAATTTTCAAATAAGATATCAAAAAGTAAGGGAAAAAACCAAAGAAGGTTATTAAATTTTCATATACTTTAATCAATTATTTATGTAATCTAGTAGTATTATTTTTTAAAAATCAACGAAAGGTAAAAAAATCAACGAAGGTCGTCCATTTTAGAGGTCTCAATTTTGTATTTTATTTAGCACTAATTTGTCTTTAGTATTTGATTTTTTTGTCCTTTCAATAAATAACATACTATGATTTGTTATTTTAATGGTCGATTAAAAAAATTGATCCCCCCTATATCAAATTCACTAGTAGAGAGCACCCTATTAAAGGAGACATTAGGAGGAGGTTCCAAAAATAAATTGCTAAAAAGCCTTGGTGAAGGGGTTCTGAACCCGGAACCCTTGTTCGAGACTCGATAAATCCCATTAAAGGTGGTTAAACTGCCATTTAAGACTGTTTATAAATAACCGCCTTTAACTTGGATTAATCAAAGGCAGTTATGGTTATGACCGCCTTTAATTAGCCCGAATAAAAGATGGTTATGTCAAACCACCTTTGTTTGGCATCATTTATGAGTTCGGAAGCAGGACCTGAAGCTCATCAAAAGTTTGAAACAAGCTTCCTTAAGGTTTTACTAAAGAATGATATCACTTTCAATTTTGGAAGTACTTTTGTGTCCTTGTTCCAAGTTTGGAAGGGTGTTTCTTTGATGAACATTTATTTTGAAAATGGGTTCCGAGTTCGGAACCAACTCTGTATAAATGGGAAAAAATGTGCCCATTTCATTATGTTCTCACAAACAATCAAATTTGAAAGGTTTTCTCCCATTTCTAGTCCATTGATGAAGAATAAAGTTAATACATTAAAGAGCATCATTTCCATTGGAGAAGGTAAGTTTTATATAAATTTATTGCTTGACATTATCTTGAAATGAGGGTTTTTAGTTAGGTTAATTAGAGGTGGTTTATGATTATTGTTGTGATAATTCTAATGGTTTCATTGTAATTGACTTGTCGGATAATGGATCGGAATGAACTCATTACTAATGATCTTCGAATCGCCCGATTACATGTCATTGGTAGAATTGTTTATTACGTTAGTTTTTAAAGATACTTCTAAAAATGTGTTGTGTGAGCACAATGCAAGTGTAAGGATTGTAGAAATTATGTGTAGTTAGGGAGGAACAAATTGCGGGAACATCTTTTAATGAAGGGGTTTCAAACTACCAACACTTGTTGGGTATGACATGGGGAAGTTGTAGAAATGTCTTGTACATTAGAATTTGGTAACACAAATATGGAAGATGAATTAGGTGGGAATGCGGAATTTTACGAAATGGTGGTGATGTTGCAAGAGAGTTCAAAGGTAAACCCGAGGTCTTAAAGGCTTTACTTGACGACAAAGATATACCACTGTACAATGGTTAAAAACACTCGGTATTGAGTTTGACTTTGAGGATAATGAATTTGATGGTCAAATTTGTGTGGAACGATAAGTCGATGACACAAACTCTCTAATTGTTTAAGGAATCGCTCCCCGAAGGTAATCTTATGCCAGATAGGTTGTATGCCGAAAAAATATTCTCTGCCCATTGGGATTGGAACGGAAAAAATAAATCCTTGCTCGAATGATTGTATAATGAACCGTGGGAAAGATGATGAAAATAAGGAAACGTGTCGAGTATCCGCTGAGTCTCGCAACAAGTTGAAGAAGGGTGAGATTGCGGTGGGTACAGAAGTTTTAACTAAATCAAAGAAAAAGACACTGACAAAAGTGATGTGGTAACTCCCCATCATTTCCCGATTGCAGAAGTTATTTGTGTGTAAGCGAGATGCAAAATTATTGCGCTGACAAGCGGAGAGAGATCGACTAGTGGATAATCTGATTATACATAAGTCGGACAGTGAGCAATGAAAAGATTAATACTCTTTACCCCGAGTTTGGCTCAGAATTCTGGCATTTGAGGTTAGGCCTATGACCTAATGAAATGAATTCATTTGATAATATTATTAGTATATATAGTTCTTGGCCTGTTATGTTGTTATCTACAACCTTCCGTTGTGGTTGAATATGTCTGTGATAATTTTTGGTCCTAAGCAATCGGGTAATGATATAAATATGCACCTTGCTCCTCTTGTCGAGGATTTGTTGACTCTATTTAATGTGGGTGTTTGAACGTATGGCGGTAGTGTTGAATATTTCTTTACATTTAAAGCAATGCTATTTTAGACCATTAATGATTTCCATGCCTACGAGAATTTGTCTGGTTACTCAGTGAAAGGTCACTTTGCTTGTCCCGTGTGTTTGAAGAAGACTGATTATTGCTAGTTGAAGCATGGTTCCAAAATTTTATATCAAGGTCATCAGAGGTTTCTTCCGCGGGACCATCAATTGAGATTGGTGAATAATTGGTTCAATGGGGAAGCAAAAGCTAGAGAAACACCGATAGCAGGAACAGGCACCCACATATTTGAAACAGTGAAGAATTTTCCCAATGACTTTGGAAAGAATAAACGTAAACTGATCGTTGATGGGGGTTGGAAGAAATGCTCCTTTTTTCTTTATATTGCCTTATTGGGAGCATTTGGATGTTAGACATTGTCTCTATGTCATGCACATTAAGAAGAATGTGTGCGATTCTTTGGTTGGGACGTTGTTGAATGCCCTTTGGAAAACAAAGTACATGATTAAGACTCGTTTAGATTTGGTTGAGATAGGAATTAAGAAGAACTTAGGACTACTGACTTTCAGTGAAAATTGTTACTTGCCTCCTGCTTTATATTCTACGTTTCAGTCAGAAAAGAAATCAGTCTGTGAGACCCTTAGTAGAGTTAAGGTTCCTGCTGCACAGTCGTGCAACATCAGTATATGTGTGTCAGTTGAGGAATTGAATTTGGTTGGGTGGAAGTCACATGATTGTCACAATCTAATGCAGGAATTTAATTCCAATGTGATTCGCTCTTCATTGTCATCCTATGTAATATTGTACATTACGAAGTTATGTTTGTCCTTCAAGTCAATATGAGCAAAAACATTAGTGTGTCAAAGTTGGACAGATTGCAATCAATGATTGATGAAGTTTTTTGCCAGATGGAAATGTATTTCCCCCCTCATTCTTTGACAATATGGTCCACTTGATCGTTCATCTTGTGCAGGAGATAAACCTTTGTGGTCCTGTGTTTTTTAGGTGGATTTACCCGTTCGATATGTATATGAAAATATTCAAACATTTTGTGAAGAATCGGTAAAAGTGTGATGCAAGTATTGTACAGAGGTATGTGGCAGAGAAGATCATCGAGTTTTGTTCTGATTATATGAAGGAGGTCGATTAGGTTGGGGTTTCAACTCATAGACACAAGGGATAGTTGGAAGATCATGGAGTTAGGCAAGGGAAACTTTTCAGCCCTAGAGCAGAAGATTAGTTTACTACCCATCTTTATGTTCTTCGCAATATCCCATGTATAAAGATTCACATGGATGCCATTAGAGTCGCCCACCCTAATTTGAATGAAGCTCATTTCCTATAATTATACAGTGGGACTTTTGTGCCATGGTTGCGTGATCACGTTGTCGTGGGCTATTATCCTATGAAAGTTTAGCAGTTGGCTCATCAACCATGGGTGCTGTACTTTCTTATGGAGGGTAAGACATCAAAAATTTTACTTTCACCACAAAATCAGTGGATGATAAGGGTGTGTCTCAGAATAGTGGAGTGTCTCTTGTGACCGAAGCTTTTCGTGTAGGTTATTAAAGTGATAATAGTCATATGTACGCTCATCAGTGTTACTTTGGAACAATTTCAGATATTTGGGAGATTGAATATGTCACTAAGAGAGTTGCATTTTTAAAATGTCAATGGGAGGATTTCATCAATGGGCAGCGGACAGAGGATTTTGGTTTCACCCTTGTCGATAGGAGTCGGGTCGGTTGGCAGGAAGATCCTTTCATATTGGCCTCCCAAGCGCACCAGGTATTTTATGTATGGGATCCTTCCGAACTTAGGTGGGAAGGAAAACGTGCTTTTTTTAAGAATACGAAGCCGGATAAATTATTGGCTTTGGTCAAAATACTAAGGGTGATGTAATGAATGATGCTATCTTTCTTGAGGAGGACGATCAGAGTTTGAACTGTTTAGTTGGCCGTAACGATCATGATGAGGGAATATGGGTGGACGTCCGTGGTAAGGTCACCCTAAAAAGAGGAGGGCCAAAAAAGTTCCGAAGAAAAGAAAATAGAATAAGTAGTGTCATTGATTGTAATTATTTTTGTTTTGACAATTAAGTGCTTCAAATTTCATTGATCAAAGCTTCATTTTGAATGAAACTTCTATTTAGGTTTAAGAAGTAGAACAAAGAAAGCTTTAAGTCGTAATTCATAACCTGAATAATTCAAATAGCATTCAAACTAGAAAATAGAAAATAGCATATCCTATTACAAACCATTCAAACTAAAAACTAGCATAAGTCAAAACAAACCAATCTTCAAAACTTAAGTCAAGAAATAGCAAACATCCTAAAATAGGACAGGTTTAAATCCCATGAATAACAATTTAACATAGCAATGTCTATGGATGGTCCACTTCCAAGTTATCCTCAAGATCACCCATCAATGTGGATCGGTCTAGACGAGGTGGGTGGGTGGAAGCGAGATAGCATTCATAGGCTTGTTGTATTTCCCCATTTTCAAAATCCTCGCCTGCATGGGGGAGAACTCCTTGCTCACTGACTTATAGCAATTTATAACGCATTTGAAGTAAGCTTTCTCCTAATCTACAAAGTTAAACACATACACATAAATATCTATAACAATATACCATAAATATAAAAATTGCAAGAAAAAATAGGAATTCACTAACCTTCATCAACTCTCGGCCTCTTGCTCGGCTCCCCACCACCTTGGGTCTTATGGCACCATTTATGATAGACCAACACCCACCTCTTATTTTTGAAGTAAGTCTTGTCGGATTTCTTCTCATCGGAAATTTCCAATCCCTTGACCTTCTTCATTATGAGGATGATCAAATTCCTGCAAGAGAGGCTCCTCACCACCTTCGTCGAGGTTGCAACCCAAAACATATGCCTAAATATCTCCGCCTCGGGGTTGATTTTCCTACCATCCATTATGAAATCGAACAACATCAAGGTGGTATAGGTAGGCTCGGTGATGTGTTCGACGGTCAAAACTAAACTTCTAGCAATCATTTCATGTACAATATGTTGAAGAATATGAGTAGAATATGTAGAATGTTGGAAGAAATAATTAGTGTTTTGGCTTTTGGGGAAGGAGTAAA
>JAULKM010125056.1:0-20298 GCA_032355605.1 Rubia tinctorum | reverse complement strand
ACATCATGCAGGGAATCCAATGATATTTCACATAATGATATTTGTATCTATATACTGGTTAAAATTTATGGTCAAATATGTCTTGAGAAAATTAACCAAAAAGTGTGCAGCTTGAACTGGGACAGAGGGAGTACATTATTACTAATCAACAATCCATAACTACACGTTACGAAAAACAAAACAAACACGTATTAACGGAAACAACGACTCTAACTACCTTTGTCTTGTCAACTCCAATCATTTCTATGATAGCCTGCAGATCGACAAAGTCAATTTTGACTCCAACACTTCCCACCACTTTAAGTCGCCCTTTCCATGGCTTGATGACAAGGTCCCTGCCACTCCGAACAATGAGTTCGTCACAAAGGGTGAAGTTGTACAATGGGGATTCCAAGGAGACACTGGAGATCGGACTACGATGTGCAATGGAGATGAGGCGTGGGAGGCAGTGTAAGAGTTCAAATGTGGTTGAGGAATACGGTGGTGAATTTGTGGAGAAAAATATAATGGGAAAGGTGATGGATGTCACCATCTTGTGTTGCTGGCGAATCCCCCCACAATGAATTTGTAACTACGGATGGGGGACTATAAATGATTTTTGGAATATGCTAGAGAACAAAGGTTTTGGAGAAGAGTAAGGGGTGCATCTTTTAAGCTTTTACAGGAGATTGGAGATAATTGTAATAAATGAAATCACTTTATTACAAGGCGGTTGAACTACATTCTAAACTTCCACTGCTAGGCTTTTTTATGACTGTTCTGATTTCAAAATAAATTTTGTTTACATTACAAACTCTAGTAGCCACAGTTACAAAATCAATTTTTTATTCATAATAGAAACTTGGATTTTGAAATAACCTTCCGACAAATCTTGTGATTTCGGAATTGATTGTGGTTGATAAACCCTTGCCAGATTTAGGGAACACAAATTCCCTTCATGTCTTTGAAAATTCCCAATGACCTTAATTGAGTACACCCCTTAAATCAATTTGGATACTAATAGGCATGACATCCACCTCCATTGGTCGTGATGGAACTACTAGGCTAAATGGACAAAGAAATCAGTGACAACTTTTGATACTATAAAGTTTGTGTCTCTCGTAGCCTCCCAAGGGTATGATGCTCTACTAAAAACTGGCAAGTTACTATATTTGTATGCCCTTGAACTAAATGACACCACGATGCTAGGGCTGAGTAACTTTGCATCACTATTTAAATTTCAATATTGTTCCGCCATCCTTGCAATCAAGGATGCAACACAATTTCGCAAAGTGTGTCAATTTTATGCTAGTATGGTGCCGGTATATGGTGTAGGAACATTATTTCCAATCAACTAAAACATCTTTATGAATTTAAAGAACATAATTAAGTAAATTGAAAAATGAACAAAAATTTCATACCGAATCTAGAATATTTTTGAATTGAAGCAGGTTTGAGATGTAGATCTCTATCCTTAATGCTGAAAATGCCTCGTGGTGTGTGACAGTTTGATGGTATTCTAAATCCCATGATACAACTGCTAGTATTTTGTCCTGCACAACCCAAGAATAGAAAGCGATGAACCAACAATTTTGTGCTTACTCTCATATTCGATGAACTATGAACGAGAAAACTTTGAAGAACAAGGAAGAACTGAAGGAAGAATGATGTTTTGTGTTTGGTGTATTTTAGAATGAGGGTATAGGTGGCCTTTTATAGGCTAACGCCAATAATGGGAAAGAGTAATTGGTGGAGCAATCCACGCCTCTTTAATTTAGATGAGAGGAAGACCAGGAGCCGTTCACGTCGTGCAATGAAAATGGAGGAAGACCACAAGCCTTTCACGTCTTTGCATTCATGAGGGTTGACTATCCATTGAGAGATTCAATATTCAAAGTTTAACCATGGTCCAAAATGACCTACCTGAACCGAACATTCCCAAGAACCCGAAGCCAACCCGACCCGTCCCAATATGAACCACGTGCGTGTGGGTTTGTGTCGAGGTCTCCCAAGTTGATATCCATAGTGTTTGCATCCTAGCCTTTATACTAGAAATAATGCTCTCTGATTTCCAATGTGGTATTTCTAACATTCTACACAACTTAAAACGTTACTCTTCAAGTAATCACTTTTGAGCCCTCATTTTTCATTCAAAAGGAGCCCATATTTAACGTGTGAGTATAGTAAGATAAAGAACTCATGGAGACGAAGCCAACGGTCCTTTATTCTGGTGCAAATGGTGGTCTTAACCTATCAGAATCTTGCCCGGAATAATTTCATAACAACAATCCCCCATATGAATATAAATGACTCTCATATTACACATGTGTGTTCTAGACAGACGAACATTTGAGAGTAAGAGCGAAAAATCACTGTACTTGGAAAGGTATCACTCCTTAGCCTTGAACCATCCATAGAGAATAGTTATTGGATTTTCTCAACAAGGTAGTGAACATGATGTTTTAAACCACTCAGGATTTTGTGTAAAACTAGACAAGAACTATCACAC
Organism: Rubia tinctorum; assembly: GCA_032355605.1. Lineage (NCBI taxonomy): Eukaryota > Viridiplantae > Streptophyta > Magnoliopsida > Gentianales > Rubiaceae > Rubia > Rubia tinctorum. Next base: position 17,810 of record JAULKM010125056.1, on the reverse strand, counting down.
AGTTTCATGTTCTCATAGAACTTGGTCCTCTGATTATTTTCATATTGGACTTGAACATCTTTAGTTATTCACAAGTGAATTTGGAGAATTTAACCTCTCTTTGTTCTCTTAGAAACTGCCTCATTTCACACTCATAAGGTGATTGACTATAATGGGTATCCTATTATACCCCAATTTCATTTAAAAGCTATAGACGTATTAAATTCAAGTTTAACCTTAATTTACACAGGCAACACTATTTCTGTCATTATAGGAATTGGGAAGAGATTGAAATCTCAAAGTGTTTTTATTGATTCAACTTAATTTCGTTTGCCCCCTGAACCTATTTCTCGGGATCTCCAATCACTTAGGTAGGGTTACCATCAAGCATCCTCTGTAGTCATAGGCTTTAAACCCTTTCCTCTAGATGACTTAACAATTTGATCCCGTGACTGGCAGTTAAAGGATCCGCTAGTTTGACAGCCGATTTGATGTAATCTATCTAGATTATACCCGTTGAGAGAAATTGTCTTATGGTTTTGTGTAGCCTTCTTATATGATGAGATTTACCATTGTATATGGAACTGAATGCCCGAAATTTAGCAGATTGACTATCACAGTGTACGCCTAATGCCGGCACTAGTTTTTCCCATAGTTGAAGATTCTCCATAAATGTTTGAAGCCATTTTGCTTCTTTGGATGCTTTTTCTAAAGCAATGAACTCATATTTCATTGTGGATCTCGCTAACAGTGTTTGTTTCAAGGATTTCCATGACACATCTGCACCACCAACTATAAATACATAACCACTTGTGGATTTTGAATTTTTTGAATATGATATCCAATTAGCATCGCTATAACCTTCTGGAATGGATGAATATCTTCCATATTGCAGCCCATAACTTCGAGTATGTCTCAAATGGCTCAATACTCTAGTTATTCATTTCCAATGACTAGTCCTGGATTACTTGTGTAACGAATCAATACGTTAATAGTATTTTCCATATCGGGTGTTGTACAACTTTTAAAATACATAAGACTCTCGATCACTCGTGCATATTCCAATTTCAATATCAAATTACCCTAGTTTTTCTTCATCTTGAGATGAGGGTCTACAGAACTTTTAGCTATCCCACTTGAATATTTTTTTAATCTCTCAAGTACTTTCTCGGTGTAATGTTCTTTAGACAAGACAATTATTTTAGAATGTATAAAGATTTTTATCCCTAATATCGCATCTTCTAGTCTTTCCATTAAGAAAGTTATTGTTTTGTTTGATCATGTCTTTATTGATACCTATGATGAGCATGTAATCCATATATAGGCACAACAAAATGTATCATTTGGAGTATCTTTGACATCGATGCACTTGTCACATTCATTTATTTTCAAACCATTTGACATCATTACATTGTCAATTTTTTTGCGGCCACTGTTTAGGTGCTTGTTTTAACCCATATAGGGATTCACTAGTCTACACACTTCGTGTTCCTATCTAGGGATGACATAACACTCAGGTTGTTTCATATAAATTTCCTCTGTCGATTCCTCCATTCAAAAAAGTTGCTTTTACATCCATTTGATATATTTTTAGATTGCATATAGCTGCAATTGTTATTAGCATTCTAATTAAAGTTATTCTCGTCACCTAAGAATAGGTGTCAAAGAAATTCAAGTCTTCCTTTTGCCTAAATACTTGCACTACAGGCCTAGCCTTGTACTTCTCTATTGATCCATATGTTTTGTATATTCTTTTGAAAATCTACTTGCTCCCAAGAGCTTTTGAACCCGATGGAAAATCAGTTAAATCCCAAATATGGTTTTGCATAATGGAGTTAATTTTACTGTTCACCGCTTTCTTCCACAAAGGTGCATCCGATGTAGACATGGATTCCTTGAATTTTATAGGATCATTTTCTAATAGATAAGACATTTCAAAATAAGGACCAAATGATATCTTTCTAGCTCTCTTGCTACGTGTAGGTTCACCATTACCCTCTTCTGTTTGTTGACCAGAAGTACTTGCTCCTTCTTCTTCACGAGTCCATTTATGACTTACTCTGTCCTTACATGGGATCACGTTATGAAAAAAGATGCATTCCTTGATTCCATTACTGTATTTGCGTGTATATATAGTATATCAGACTTATACACCAAGAACCAATAAGCATTACTATTGTGTGTATCCCCGATGAAAATACAGCCAATGGTTTTTGGTCCAATTATGACCTTTTTAGGAGGTGATACTATCACTTTTGCTTGGCACCCCCACACTTTGAGGTATTTATAAAAATGTATGTTACTTTTCCATAACTTATAAGGCGACTTTCCAGTCACCTCATGTGGTATATTATTTAGAATATAGTTGAAGGTTAGTAGACCCCCCCCACATGTTATGGGATAACCCAAATTCTTGCAACATTGCATTCATCATCTCTTTAGGAGTTTGGATCTTTCGTCTGCAACTCTGTTAGATCCAGGTGAGTAGGGACGATAGTTTGATGAACAATCACATGTTCTCTACAGAACGCATTGAAAGGGTCACTATACTCACCTCCCCCTTTCACTTCAGATAATTTGAATTTTCTACTAAGATGGTTCTCAATTTCCAACTTATACTCTTTGAAAATTAAATCACATAGATTTGTGATAATTAATCCTAGTGGTTCGGTTGTCCTCTCCCCATGTGGGGATGTTATTTTAATGAGTTTTACCTACACCTATAATTCACATTTGCATTTACTTGTTTTGAATTTTGGAATCATATTCATGCTTATTAGTTTATTAATAGATTTATAATTCACATGTCTCAATATTTCATGCCAAATGTTAACACACACAATGACATAAGTAAAAGCATTATTCTTATTCATTGAAAACTTGGGTACATCATTATTTGGGATAACTATCATTAAATTCATTTTGATTAGTCTATCTTTCGCATACCCTTTTTCCACACCAACCCCATTCTTAGAGATGACTAACTTGCCTGACACGAGTTTGATTATAAACCCGTCCTTAGAGAGAAAGGTGACCGAGATCATATTCTTATGAATGTCTGGCACATGTAGGACATTGTTGAGTGTTAGCTCTTTCTCGAAAGTTATATTTAACATGACCCTCCCCTGACCTTCAATGTTTAAAGTGGCGGAGTTGTCCATGAAGATTTGCTCTTCTGATATGTTGTGAACATACCCTTATCCGAGTAGATGTGTCTAGTGGCACCTGTATCATACCACCATTCACTTGGATTGCTCCTAACTATGTTTACTTCAGTCATCACAACACACAAATCTGAATCCGAGAGCTAGCTTTCAGTTAGATTGGCTTGAGCCTTTCCCTTTCTCATGTCGACTGTGGTTCGACATTCACCCACTTTGTGCCCACTCTTTTTACACTTGTGGCACTTCCCGTTGAACTTCTTGACTAGTTTCTTCTTGAAGTTGTTCGAGTACTGGGGTTGAAACTTTTTGTCTTCCCCTTATGCTCTGCCGGATTAACTTTCTTCCCAAATTGCACCCCATTAGCCTTTCGATCGGTTGACTCAATTCAAAACTTGAAAATCAAGTCATCAAATTTCATTGACTTCTATTTGTGCAACAGATAGTGCTTGAATTTATCCCACTTAGGCGGAAGGTTCTCAATGAAGGCACATGCTTGAAAATTTTCACAGAAGTTCATACCTTCAGCTATGACCTCATGAGTGATCATTTGCAACTCTTTAACTTGCTCTATGATCCGCATTAAGTCTACCATTTTGTAGTTTAGAAACCTTTCCATTGCATGCTTCTTTATTCCCACATTTTCATACTTGTATTTCTTGTGCAGGGTCAGCCACAAATCTTCGCTCGTTTTCTTAGTATTGTATACATTGTACAAGAAGTCAATCATTCATGCTGTAATTTAGCCCTTGCTCATATTGTCCCCTTGAATCCAATTGTCAAGGCTTTCCTGGGCGTACACACCAGTCTTATCTGAAGAGATGACAAGTTTGTCCTCCTTGAGGTACTTGTCAAGATTCAATGTGGTCAGAAAGAAATGCATTTTTAACTCCATGTCTTGAATCTCGTGCCATCAAACTATTTGGTAATGATGGCATGACATGCCTGTTTGATGAACATCTCTCTCTATATTTGGATTCACTGAAGGTCTAACAATCTGAGGCTGAACTCCCGGGGGCTGGCCCACTGACAAATTCATTGATGTAGACCACTCTCAAACTGAATTTAGGGTGTGGACTCACGAATGTTTCCAATATTGACATTTTAGTCTGAACCTGCTCTTTGTACATAGAACCAACAGCACTTTACGAGCTCAGAAGTATCATTTGATATGTATTCCAAACTAGGAAACATGCGTTTTTAAAGGCGGTTATGCCTAACCGTCTTTAATTAGGGGTAATTAAAGGAATTTCTACCCTAAATCGTCTTTAATGAACCCTCATTGAATGCAGTTATACCAAAACCTCCTTTCATTGTTATTTAACCGCCTTTAATTTCTAAGGCGGAATATGAATTAAACCTTCAGAGTTCGAATATAGTTATAGAAGGCGGTTATAGGAAAATATTTCAAAACCACCTTGCAATACTGCCTTTAATAAAAGGCTCTCTATTGGTGTTTGTCATTTTCAAAAATATGTTTTCCAAAGAATTCAAACAGATTATTAATTCGAAACAATTTTAGAACATATTTAAACCACTTTTTGAATTTCTTCAAAATTTCCAAGAAATGCTTGTGGAGGGACACAGCGTCTCTATAAAATCGCTAGCTTACTTAGACAAAAAAAAATTGTTGGTCATTCACTAAAAGTTGCTTTAAAATTTTATATTTCCAATTTCAACTTTCAAATTAAAATTTCAAATTTTAAAGGCCAAATGTAATAATGGGAAGGAGCGATTGTTGAGACATTCACGCCCTGCAATAAAAAAGAAGGAAGATCGGGAGCTTTTCACACATTTGCATTCATGAGGGTTGGCTATTCATTTGGTGGTTCAAAATTCAATGTTGGGCCGTTGTCTAAAAAGACCTACCCAAGGCCGACCCGTCCCGTCCCGTCCCGTTCTAAACTTAACCGCCCGCTTGTGGGTTTGAATCGAGGTTTCTCGCAACACTAGTTGATATCCCTAGTGTTTTTATCCTATCCTCTATATTAGAAATATTGTTCTTCCATTACCAATATGGTATTTCCAATATCGCACACAACCCAAAATGTTACTCTTCAAGCAATCACTTTTGACCCCTCATTTCTCATTTAAACGAACCCTGATTTTAACGTGTGAATATAGTACGATATAGTGCTCGAGGAGAAGAAAACAACACTCCTTTATTCTAGAGCAAACAGTGGCCTGAGCCCACCAGAATCTTGCTCGGAAAAATTTGATTCCAATAGATTCAAGGTCATTATCTACTTTGGTGAATAAAATGTGGTAAACTATGAAGTATTCATGTCATTTCTTTGCACTAATATTTATGCATGATGATGTGGTCAAATTTTATCCAAAGGTACATAATTGAAATGATTTAAAGAAATTTTAATCACAAATTTCAGTTCAAATAAGGACATAGTTAAAATTTGAATCCGCTCAGATGACATGCATACGCGCACGGTTTAAAAACTCACTCCCTATTTTGAAGGTTATCTGGAACTGTCAACTGACCGGCCTTCATTACATACTCTGTTTCAGAAAACGGAAAGGATCAAATCAATCCCACACAAATTTGAGGCAAATAGCATTCAGTGTCGGTACAAATGTACGTAATGGGTGGTTGCATGAACATTTGAGTTGTCTGCAGGATACAGTAAGTAGATATTGCTATAGCTAGCAGGTGATCAAGGTATATATATTTATATATATACTGACGTCCGAAGAATTTTCAGGTTAAAATCACAGTGAAAATATCAGGTGTGGTAAGATGAGCTGAAGAAGGAACAATAGAACATGCTGTGGAGTACTACTACTCGTCCAGTCAATCAAAGCTAACAAAAGTCATAACCAATAATATTGCGAGGAATGAGAAAAGCATTACAAAAGATGTACGTACAAGATGCAAGTTGTGCAACTCCGTATAATGCAACTCAGCTCGCGATTTGTTTTTGGATTAGATAATTAAGGAATAGAAAGGATAAGGGAAAAAAGTTGTTTAGTTTACACGTCGATATGCTGCCTCGTGCCAGAATAAAGTTCCTAATTTTTTGTCAACTTTCTCAACTCATGTTTGATCATAAATTTCAACTAGTATATAGGTTACAATATCATCGTATGATATATTGTTAGATTCTTTGCAACATTATTTTCTAAAGATTAAATTTTTATACACTATTAGTATATGTAACTAATGTTACCGGAGGTCAAACATTGCACAAGAAAGTTGACAAAAATTAGAAATTGTATTTTGGGATGGAGTATGTGGAAAAAAACTACAATTTCATTTCCTAGTTTATCATGTTTGGTTCAATTTTAAACTACAATTTAATTATTATTATTTTTTATTGATATTATAACAAAACTTTTATGATGAGTACGGATAGTTACTAATATTTTATGCACTTCATATATATAAATACATATAACAAAAGTTTTACAACACCTCACATGTCATTGAATCTTTAATTGTCTTAACAAAAAAAATCAATAATACTAATATACCAATATTTTAAACGATGAACTTGAATGAAAAATAATTCAAGAAGCCTGACATAGACTTGACCATGAACATCATGACCCGATTAGTTTGGACGCCCTAACTAAAGCCCCATGCAGACGTGGGCGAAGCATACACGAGGGAGAAAGAAAAACTATCCGCGCGCTGTAAAAGTTTATTACTGATAGAATGGAAAATCCACAAATAATTATTCTTGTGTATTCATATATATATCGAGTACAAAGGGTATACAAGGCAGAATCAGATATGGAAAAGGATATACAAAACCAATCAGAAAGGGTATTCATTTCTTAATCTGATTCTAATTTATCTAATATTCTATTATTAGGGACTATCCTTGTGTACTGATAGGTGATTTTAATCAGATGCTATCATAACAAGACGAGGAGAGGACTTCCGGTTGGAGGAAAAGACTATGGTCCTGGGAACTTTAGTTTAAACACATGAACTAAAGAAAGTACCTAATCATGGACTATGGTTTACTTGGACTATCAACAGGGAACCTCCAGATTTGATTGTGGAAAGATTGGACAGGGAATTCATGAATCCAGCATAGGAAACTATGTTTCCATCTGCATCTCTGAATAATCTACCAGTTCCTCTTTCAGATCGTAGTTCCATTGTTCTTGACTTGGCCAAAACAAAAGACAAGCTCTCACAGGTCAGGAGATTTGAAGCATTTTAGGTGGCTGTAAGATCCAGCGATCATATTAGCACTCATTTAGTAATATGGACAGAAGAATAAAATACCTCATGACACAACTCTAGAGAATTTGCATAAGGGTCAGGTTATCATCAACAATACAAAGAAAATCCAGGAGCTGCGCATGGAGCTGCAGGATTTGGAGTAGAAAGTGTTTGATTATTGGCAACAATGGTCAAAGATCAGCTGGATGAAATTTGGAGAGAAGAACAAAGTGTTTGACCATAAATGGGCTACAAAGAGGAGGAATATAAATAGGATTCAGAGTATTTATGATCAGAATGGAGACTGGATCACTCACCACCAACAAGTGATGAGGATTATTTCAAACCATGTAAAGTCGGTCTATATTGAGTCGGGATTTTATCTTCCAGGCATACAAGGGGACATCACTGAAGCTCAATATCTTCAAGTGAATACAACGAGGCTAACGCAGCAACAACAGCTGGCTCTCAATAAGCCTTTTACAGCTGGGGAGATTTGGGATGCAATCAGGATCACGAGTCCTTGGAAGTCACCTGGGGAAATGGTTTACCAGTCGGTTTCTACAAAAGTTACTGGAAGATTATAGAAACGCAGGTATCAAGTACTATACTGCGGATTCTGAATGGGGAACAGATGCCAGAGAATTGGAACAAGACTTAGATAGTGCTAATTCCCAAAAAGAAAATCCCCAAAGAACCATCTAATTTTAGACCCATTTCTCTGTGCAATGTGAAGTATAAGATCATTGCTAAGGTACTAGCCATCAGAATTAGGAAACATATTTCGAAGCTAATATCTGAGACACAAAATGGTTTTTTCCCTGGGAGATGTATTGCAGAAAATGTTCTTCTGGCACATGAGGGGATAGAGCACATTATAAAAAAAAGGAAAGGGGTGGATGGCTTGGCAACAGTAAAACTAGACATGAGTAAGGCATATGACCGTGTCTCATAGAGATTTTTTAGAGAAATCCTTGCAGGAAATGGATTTCCCTCAACGATGGATACAACTGATCATGCACTGTGTTTCATGGGTTACATATCAGGTGTTAGTAAATGAGGGGAGAACTGAATTTTTCCATCCAAACAAGGGACTGAGATAGGGCTGCCCATTATCTCCATACTTATTCATAATTGCTCAAAAATATATATGTGGGCATGGATGGAATCAAAACTAAGATCAAACAAAAAGTTGGGAATTCAGGTCTCTAGGGGAGGACCGGTAATTAGCCACGTCATGTATGCGAATGACTCTATCTTTTTCACAAGGTGCACTATCCAAATAGTGAATGAGGTGGCTAAAGCTATAGATCTGTATGCCAGATTTTCAGGTCAAAGACTCAACTTCCAAAAATGTGCCATTTACTTTAGTCCCAACACAAGTCAGCAGATTCAGCAGTATACTTGATATACTCTGAATATTCATGGTCAAGGTATTTGAGGTAAGTATCTTGGCATGAATATTATCTTCCAACCCAAGAAATCACAACGGTTCAAGGACTTAATACAGAAGTTTAGGAACAAGCTATCTTCATGGAAAGCAAAGTTACTAAACTTTCCAGGAAGGATAACATTGGCTAAGCATGTGCTTTCTTCGGTGGCAATATATACCAATTGGGCATTTTCCAAATCCCTCTGAATATTATTAGAACATTGGACAGTATGATTGCTTCTTTCATATGGGGTGGAAGTTTTGAGAGTAGGTCAGTTCACTGGAAATCTTGGAACACAATTATCAAGGCTAAACCGTTTGGAGGCTTGGGATTGCGTTCTTCTATTGGGATGGATAAGGCTCTTCTAGCAAAGTTTGCTCGGATGATGATGTCTCGGAAGCATTCCCTCCTGGTAGAGGTTTACAACCATAAATACCTGAAGGGCCGAGATTTCAGAGATATAAAAACCAGGCCATCAGACACATGGGGATGGAAGTCAATCACTTGGGCTAAAGACTTGATCGTGGACAATCTAGCATGGAGAGTCATTGATGGGAGAGACATAAATACAGTATTTCAGACAGTTGGATCCCAAATATATAAAATCCAATCACCAATCAATCAGTGCTAACATCGGCAGCCAATCTAAGGGTGTCACATCTGATTGACAATAACAGACAGTGGCATTCTTCTATGATCAGAGCTATCTTCCCTAAAGAAGTAGTTCCACGTATTCTGGCCATTCATCTAAATGCCTTCCCTTCTGATGGAAGCCAAATTTAGATGGAAGGTACTCGGTTTAAAAGGGACACCACTTGGCGATGAACAGGATAATAGGAGGCACTTCCTCATCTATTACTCAGGATAAGAGGAAGATGTGGTCTCGGGTTTGGAGACTGAAGCTACCCATAAACTGAGTATCTTCCTCTGGAGGCCACTGACAGATGCTCCACCAACACAGGTCAACAGGTGTATCAGGAAGCTCCCTAATGTGCCAAATTGTGAAATCTATCATGTTCAACTGGAAGATGTCACACACATCTTCCTTCAATGTGAAGAGGCCAAAAGAATAAGGAGGGTGTCTTCTTTAGTTTTTAACTTTGATATTGGATCACCTATACAATTTACTGAATGGTTCAACAACTGGATCACTACCTCACCGGATGAAGATCTTGTGCAATTACCAATGTTTATACTTTGGGAGATCTGGAAAAAAAATAAATAGAAGGGTGATCAGAAGGAAATAAACTGAGGTAATGCAGGTCTGGGAACAGGCTAGAGCTCACCATCTATTCTACAGCAATCTCACCTTGCAGAAAGTGGAACACAGTCCGAGGCAATATCATCACCCGGGGTCAAGACATGATGTGGATGAGCCAAACATGAATGTTTTGAATCGGCGAAATGATGTTGTGTTGGTATATGTGAATGGTTCTTTTCAGAAAAGGAAGCTGTCAGGGATAGGAGCGTGAAAAATACAGACGAGGGGAGACAATCAGCAGTCTAATCAAATCATAACAGGTTCGTATTTCTTCCCTGTTGGAGAGCGATTAAAGAGGCTTCCAGAGTACAACAGAGGGATATCATCATATTTACAGATTCTGCAACTCTGGTCAGATCCTTTGAAGAAGAGGAAACTACACCTTGGGCTTGGGAGATCAAGAATTCAGTCAAGGATATCCTGTTTTTCTTAAGATTAGCTTTAATTCCTATCAATGTATTAAGATTCCTAGGGACGAGGTAGTCGATGTTCATCAATCTTCCATCCAACTAGGAAGAACTATCTGTGTGTATCTATCTGCTTAATAATAAGGTTTATTCTCAAAAACAGGAGTATTCTTTATGAGCATTAGTACAAGAGAATAAATATAAACTATATTAGTTGACTTATCTTTATTAGATATAAGAAATTTTAATTATATTCAAAATGTAAAAGTTACAATATTATATGAATATCAAATAAATATATGAAATTGAAACATACTTCAGACATACAAAAGTTTTTTAAAAAAACTACTGAATTCTTAAAAATCTAAGATTAACATCCAATTCGGTTAGCTCTTTGAGCTTCAATCAAACTAAAAGCAATATTATCACAGAGAGTTGACATTTCTCTAGTTGCTGATTCTTGAGTGTCTTGAGTCGGATTAACTTAAACATCATCACGTCCTTCAACGGGAACGAATGTAGGCTCTATATCAACGAGCCTGAATCCTGGAACACCAACTTTCCTCCGCCTAATGTAGTTATGTAGCTCAAAGCACGAACATATTATCCTACTTTGATCTTGAAATGCATATAAAGGCATTTTGTCTAATGTATATTAGTATCAGTTCGTACCAATTATGTATATTAGTATTAGTAAATCACATAAATCTAATGAGGTAAAATTTTAAAACTTTAGAAATTCTCAATATACACTTACCAAACTAATGTTCTTCCATCGATAATTAGATTGAGTAAGAGATAAACATTGAAATAAGAGAGAAAAAATAAAATTGAATAACATTAAAATTTAACTGTGAAAAAATTTAAATTCAAAAAATTGTCGATGAAAAAGCTAAATTTAAATCCCAAAATACATAAAACGATGTCGTATGTTAATGGCGTACCACTGGCATAGAGAGAAAGGTAAAAAGGTAAAAAAGGTAAAAAGTTTTTTAAAAAGTAATTGTTAAAGGTAAAAGACAAACGCTAAGAAAAAACACTACTAATATTAGCATTTTGTATTTGGCGGAAACGCTATGTGAAAAAGTCAAGTAATCAAACGTTTTTTCCCGTATTCATTGACTGTTTGATCGAGTGAAAACGCCAATAGTCAAAATCCAATCAAAATGTCAATGCCAAACGAAAACTTTATCAATTATCGCCAAGTAAAACTAGATTACTCCCTCTACCCTTAAAAAAAAAATACTTTTTTTTCTCTTTCTTAGCACACTTTCTCTTTCATTTTTACATTTTCATAGATCTAATCTTTCTCTTCCAAAATTTTAACCTTTTTATTCCAACCTTTCTCTTCCAAAATGTTAAGCTTTTGCAAATCCAACCTTCCTCTTCCAAAAATTTTCAAGACCATCAAAATCAAGAACTTTAAACACAATGAATATTCCAAACCCTAATCTTCCCATGTTAATTAGTTATTTAAATCAAACGACGGGTGCCTTCAATGCCGGGTGGGTTCGATGCTCCGAATTCTGAGAGTCGTCGTACTCAGCCAAGCTCTTGGGCGGAATTCAAGTTCCTTGTCGTTCACCGATCCCATTTCAAGTTCGGAGAAGTATCGTTCACCGTTAGGCGATGGGCCGTTCGCTGTTTGGAGAAGCACCGCTCGTCGTTCAGAATTCAAGTTCGTCGTTCAAAATTCAAATTCTTGGTGTCGAAGGTTAGCAGCTAGGTAGGTCGAAAGAAGGCAGGGGAGATGTGTGGGTTGAGGAAGATAATTTAACAAAGAAGATAGTCGGAGATAGCTGATGGCGAAGATCTGGCACAAAGAGATGGGTGGAGATAGGTGAAGAAGAAGAAAACGGGGGAATTTTAGAATTAAAAGCAGAAAATTCTCTCTCAGCTCTATCCAAATAATTACTTTTGAACCAAAGTTTCATGTAAGCTTATGTGGAATGGAATAATTGTGGAAAAATAAAGATATTTTGGGAAAACAGTAGGTTCACTCTCAAAATTGTTAAAGTAAAATGGGACATTGTGAGAATTTAACATCATATTCTTTGCCATTTTAAATAATTTTTAAAGTATATCATTAATTGTGGGATGGACAAAAATAGAAAGTAGACAAATATTTATGGGACGGAGGGAGTATACGAGTTGGAATGAATCCTAAATGAGAAAATTTTCCGTTAGACCAACAATTAGATCAATCATAAATTTTTTTTGTTCCAATCACTTTTAGGGTCAAATTATAATAATTGATACATTTTGAGAGTTTTTCAAACTTATAGGAAATTCATTGCATAAATAAAAATAAATATCAAATCACCGCATGTTAGTTATATCAATTATAAAATGACGTCATTTAACTGTTAGTCAGTTTAAGAACGATTCTAAATATAATTGTAGGCAATAAATAAAAATTTAAAACTTACTACATTCGGGAAGAGAGAAATAGTATAATTTTCTAGGGTAAAAAGCAGGAGGACGACGGACTGATCAGCATAATAGAAGCAAAAGTAAGATTGGGGTTTTGCAGTTCCTAAGAGTGGTCAAGTAAGTTTTGGGGCCTAGGAAAAGGGCTTATAAAACTTACTACCTGTTTGCTTAGGGCCGTTTAATATTAATGGCACAAAAACAAGTAGCAAGACAGCCCAATATATTGGTATCAAAACTGATAAAAAAACTACATTAGGAATTGTTTTGGACTTTTGTAAATGTCTTTTTGATCTGTTTGAATGAAAAATTTAATTGTTATCAATTTTCTTTTCAAAAAGCTCGTTAATGATGAGAAATTGAAGAATTAAACAAATGTAAAAGAATTAAGAGATAGACTAGACTTCCACAAGACGTCGGCATCTCTCTTAAAATCAATTTTGTACCATTTGTTCTTGTTTGTCTACGATTCAAATGTACGACTTGAATTTTGCTATTGTTCATTAGGTATTGGAAATATTGTTACATATATGCTTTTAAATTTTAATTTAGAAGATGTATTGGTTCTTAAACCTCCTTTGGTGTACCCGGTAAATGCTTTCGATTTGGAAAAAATAGTACAAACCATATCTAGCGACATCTATTACGATATTGAAAGAACCTTCATTTTTTATATTACACGTGTGAAATAAAAAAGCACTACAATTTCAAAATACCAAACATCTGGCATCATTTCCGAAAGAAAATATGATATATGTTTGCTGCCACATTCAAAACCAAAAGCACGCTCGGTGTTGTATCTCAAACTTACAAGTTCATTCCCGATACCTATTCAACAAATGCACAATAGTATCGGAATTGTGGAATACAAAGAGAAATTCCGATATCTGATTGCAATCCTATCATATTTCTGAGTTTGAAACAAACAACGACATTAAAAAACTAAATCCCAACGGCTTATTCTGCCATAGTTCTGGCTAAACGACGGTGTCTGGCAACCATAGTTGATTCGATGCTAGCGTTCAACGGCGGTGTTATATACTTCAGTTGCCATTGATACTTCCTTCATGCAAATGTGCATGTTGGACTTTTGTATTTGGTTCAATGTGGCTATATCAATTCGGTTAGCCCTATACCAAAAGGCATGGAACATAAAATTTGATCTTTCTTCTTGAAATGTGTCTAATATATTTGAAATTTTCTATAAAAAATGTTATGTACCTTTTTTTAATCTAAAATTTTCTACTAAGATTTGTTCTTTTCTTGCTGAAGAGTTTTTTAATATTTGATTGATATATGGATTATGTGATTTTGAAACCATTCGTGAATGGAGTGGTTTCACTGAAACTGCTTATAATATAATTGGTGGTATATACGTGACATGTCTGGTCTAACTTAGCTAAAGTCAAGCATGTGTAGCGACCACTTTGCTAAACTAAAGCAGTTCTCCAAATCCAGGTTGATCTAAACACAACAACGCCACTAACTGGCCAACTAATGAAATTGAAAAAAGGCAACTGATCAGTATCTAAAAGCATGTGTTAACCAATGCATGTAGCACATTTGTTAGTATGTTTTGGTTGGTTGATTGCTTGGTTTAGTTGGGTTTACATTATAAGGGGTTGGATAGCCATTGTTGGTTTTCTTGAATATGAAGATCCTAAAACCAGCCCGCGTCCTGTGACCTTTTGCAAAACCGCACCATCAGTTTCTGAGAAAATTGACTCACAGCCAGCTGGTTGCAAGGTATTGCATGGATCGTGCTGCTTAGAAGGTGGAAAAAAGCGCCCAACTGGTGGCCCGTTATGAATTGCACGGGCTGTGTAGTTCAAGCGTTCAAGAAGATGTACTAGATGGTGGCCTGTGAGGAAATGCACAGGTCAAAAGACCATGAACACGCAGCCAGCCAGTGTCCCGTGCTGGCGTCCAACTTGGGTTTCCTTGCCCTTTTTGGGCATCTTTAAAGCCAAATTCCTATATACTATATAAAGGGACTCATGTCTACTAGGGTTTAAGTTTGGATAGTTAGTTTTTCATTTCAATTAGTTTTGCCTAAGAGTAGGTAGAGAGGGAAATGGAATAACCCTTCTCTCCTAGTTTAAGTTTCCTAGTTTTGCCCAAGGGTATTGAACCCAATGGATCAATTGAGTTCAATGCTTAGGGAATAGTTCATTAGCTTCGAGATTTAAATTTGTATTCTTGATTTGGTAGCTATTTTGTACGATTCTAAGATCTTCCTATCATTTAATGCTTGTGAGTATTATGTTTGGCTTTTTCCTTACATTCTTGTTAAATCCATGATTGATATCTTATGTTGGCTACACCTTAGTCTATTTCCATGTATGGCACAACTATGGTTGTCCATTTGGGAGTATCGCTAGGGTAATAGAGGGAGTGAGAATCAGCAACCATGTGGGTGTATGCATGTGGGTCGTGAGCACTGCTCTGATGACTGTACGCTAGTATGAACTGGACAGTGGTAACCAGATAGGCAAGGACATAATAGTTAGCATCAACTATGGTTAGCATAATTCGATATTTATCGTTGCAACCCTAGAGTCATCATGATGTGCCAATCCCTATGCCTCTGTAGGCTTAGGGAGAAGTATTGATAGTGGAGTGCCCATGATGTAATTCTTTACGGGGAAGAGGAATGCATAATGGCAGGGTTGTTTGATGCACTTCCCTAACTACGGAAGCGGTATCGATAGAAGATGACATGAGCACCTTTGTATGACAAACAAAGGGAAATGTTGACTATCGACCACACTATGTGACATAAGCATTAGGATAGGTCTATACGTCTTGTATTCGATTAAATCTAGGATCAAAGTATCTTACCAATCATGTAACACAAATATCCCCACGTGTTAGCTTTATCTTGTTTATTACCTTGGTCTTGCATGCTTAGTAGTTGCTAGATAAAAAAACCCCAAACATTTTTTTGCAATGTTTACTATTCCCTACACACATCAGATTGAAGACTCGATTGCGTGCTTTGCATAGTTAACTCTTAAATTTCTAGCATCTCTGTGGACGACCCTAGACTTGCCACTATCTACCTTTTGGTGTTTATTAGTGAGTACGAGAGCAACATATAAATATTATCTTTGATCTTCCAAGCGCTCTGCTAGTTAGTTTTATCTCTCCCGTGAAAATGTCAATTTAATAGCGACCCCGCAGAGTGTGGATCGAATTTGGCACCAATGTCGGGGATGCTAGTTTAAATATTTAATTGTTAACTTGCATTGCTAGTTGGTAGAGTACTTAGTGTTGTTTTTATTTTTGGTAGCTTTTGTTGGTTATTGTGTTGAGCCTTTTTGATAGATATTCCGGTCACTTCTAATCTGTATTGCTAGTGTTGCCTTGGGTTTGGTATTGTCTAGTTTCTGGTTTATGGTACATACCCGTACCACGAATTTAGAAACTTTACACTATCTATTGAAAAACGCAGGTGGTCGGAGAAGGAGGAGAGCTAGAGTAGAGGCTCCACAAGGACCGGTTGATTTTGTAGAGAATTCTGTGGAGATGGCGAAAGACAATAGGACACTTAGGGAGTTGATGGCTCCAAATTTTGAGAATCAACCCCTATGTATAGTCTTCCAGCCCTTGCCATGGAATGTAACTTGTGAGCTGAAGAACGGCATGATCCAATGCCTACTTACTTTCCTTGGGATGGCCGGAGAGGACCTAAACAAGCACCTCTCAGAGTTTCACTTAGTT
Source organism: Rubia tinctorum (assembly GCA_032355605.1). Classification (NCBI taxonomy): domain Eukaryota; kingdom Viridiplantae; phylum Streptophyta; class Magnoliopsida; order Gentianales; family Rubiaceae; genus Rubia; species Rubia tinctorum. The sequence continues at coordinate 1,227 of JAULKM010125056.1, read as the reverse complement.
TGCACCAATATGAAACCTCCGGGAGTGTTGGAGGAGGACTACAACTTAAGATCATTTTCTTTCTTTTTCCGTGACGTAGCCAAGGATTGGCTTTATTACTTCCCACCAGGTGGCATCACTTATTAGAGTGACATAAAATGAAGGTTTCTTGAGAAATACTTTCCGGCTTCAAAGTCTATGGGTTTGAAGAAACAGCTTTCCAAAATTTTGCAACTAGCAAACGAGTCACTGTATGAGTACTGGGAGAGGTTCAAGATGCTATTGGCGAGTTGCCCCTATCATCCATTCAAGAAGGGCAATTTAGTTTATTACTTCTTTGAAGACTTGTGTGACGAAGACACTCGCATGGTGAATGTGGTGTGTAATAGATCTATAACAAATAAAAGCCCCAAAGATGCAATGACACTATTTGCGGAGATGGCTGACGGTATAAGGTAGTTTGGTATCCAATCCTGTGTGAGGACCTTTGACAAGCCCGCCCATTCTCCCAAACTTGAGGAACAAGTCCAAGTGCTTGTTTCTATGATGAAAGAGTTTCTGAAGGGAAGAGCTCAACAAGTGAAGGTGTGTGGCATTTGCAATCTTTATCACCTAACTGATACATGTCCGCAAGTGGTAGATGAATTTGAGGAGGTGAATGCCTTGGACTTTAATGGTGGGAATAGGTAATTTTCTAGGGGGGCAACAAAAAGGTTTCTGAGGGAAGTAAGGAGGAGATAGACAAGATCCCTACGCGAAATTCTTCAACCCCTGATACCGCGATCACCTAAACTTTCGATGGTGTAAGGAAAACCAATGGTACAACCATGTCGTACCACCTCAACTCTACCCAAGGGGAGAAGGACCTTACAACCCTAATGCACCATTATACAAGAAGAGCGATGTGTTCGTGGAGAAGACATGGAGAGAAATTGAGGAACTCGGCGGTAGAGTCTTTTCAAGTATCAAGAACCTCAAAGTGCAAGTTGGTCAACTTGTCACTTCGGTGAGCCGACTCGAGGCTAAGGAATCCGGCAAGCTACCATCCCAACACGAGGTTAATCCATGCAATGTGAGTGCCTTGAAGTTGAGGAGTGAGAATGGGGTACGTGAGACTGAGAAGGAGGTCGTTCAAGAGGATGAAAATTTTGTGGAAAGCAACAAGACCAACCTCGAAGAAGAGATGGTAGTTAAGGATGATCCCTCACAGCCTCTCCCCCCTGCCGAGGCACGGGTGAGGGGGGGGGG
>JAULKM010125045.1:0-20299 GCA_032355605.1 Rubia tinctorum | reverse complement strand
CCTCCGCCCCTCCTAAAAGTTTACTCTGGTTCCGCCACTGGTGGTTGAGACCCTAGATTTCCAAAACCTTGTAACCTGTCCACTGTTGCCAATTTTCCATTGGAAAAAGCCAAAGGAAGAACATGCGCGTAGACCAAGGGCAATGATAGAAACCGCTGTCGGTTTCTTACCAATTAATTTTTTTTCTTTCTCATTCTCTCTCTTGCACTCCACTTCAAGAAACCGCTTCAGAAACTACTTATTTTTTCCTCCACAATGGTAAGAAACCACTTTCTACTATTCATAGACCTCTTTTAATTTTATCTATCATATTCATTAATTTTACCATTAAGATTTAATTAAATTAAATTTGTCCACTAAAAATAAGTTAAATGTGAAATTTAACGTTTTTATTTTTAAAATTTAAATTAATTTTTTTTTCAATTTTTCAATATTTTGGGAATAAATTTTTTCTCTCAGATTTTTTAATAAAAAAATATGGAATTATAGAGTAATTTAGAGATTTTAAAATAAATTTTACAGATTTATAAATAAAAAATCATTTTTTTTCAAATTTAAAAATAAAGGTAGGGACACGTGGCCCAATTAGAGGATGCCACATGTCCCTTCATTGAAAAAAGAAGCTACAATTATTGGGACACGTGGGCCAATGGATGGTTGCCATGTGTCACTAGCATTGACAGAAAAGGTCGAATTTCAGCGGCACCAACGTATGATGGACGCAATAAACAAAGGGGCCCCAAACCGGTTTCTTAGTAAGAAACCAATGCCCGGTTTCATATTAAGAAACTGCCATTGCCCATGTTCTTAGGGTGAACTTTCTTGGGCCAAATAATTATTACTTTAATTTCTTCTCCTCCTTTCATAACATTATACACTTAATTTTTTTTCTTCAGTTTTCCATTTTTATCTTCACACTTCCCCAGTTTTGAGTAGATTATGTTTATGAGTTTCAATAAAACTTTCCATGACTAGCTTTGTGATTCTGAGTACTTACATTCACTGATCTGTTTGTCTTCGAGATGGTAAGCTTGTATCCAAGGAATCGCAGGATATCTTTCTTTCTATCAATGTCCCACACATGCTGACTCAAAGAAGATATTGAAAAATCTCGAATACCTATACCTCATTTTTAACTCCTGCTAAGTGAAGTCCATGCAGCTGCACTAAAACCTCTCTGACATCCCTCTCATCCTCACTTTTGTGAAAATATCCGCAAATTGAAGTGACGTAGGAACATGGTGGAGACGAAACTTGCCCGAAGAAACCAGTTTATGAACAAAGTGATAATCAACGTCAATGTGTTTCGCCCGCTTGTGCGCCACATGATTTTGAGCTAAAAATATGGCACCGTTGTTATCACAAAGCAGAAGTGGGGGACTGGAGAGAGGGAATAGAAGATCACGTAGTAAATGAGACAACCAACAACTTCCGCCGCAGTATTAGCCAAGGAACGATACTCAAAATTTGTGTTGGAACGAGAAACCGTAGGTTGCTTCTTAGCACTCCATGAAACAAGATTGCCACCCAAAAAGACAGCATACCCATAGGTCGAATGATGGGTCTCGAGACAACGCGCCCAATCTGCATCGGAGTAGCCAAACACCTTGGAAGTGCGATCCGAGCAAAAATACAGATCATAGTGCAAAGTACCACGAACATAGCAAAGAATACGAGTAACATTGGCAACAATCATCCCGAGGATCCTGAAGGTACTGACTAACTCAATTTTCCGCAAAATTAATGTTCGGACAAGTGATAGTGAGATACTGAAGAGCACTGACCAAGGATCGATAAAGAGTGGGGCTTGTAAACTTCCCACTAGTACCACTTTGAAGGTGAGATTGTGGAAGAAACATAGTAGACACGATAGCCGCATCGGTGATCCCGACTTGACTAAGAATATTTCGTGCATACTTGGCCTGGCCAAAGAACAAACTTGATGGGGGTAGACTCCACCTCCAAGCCAAGGAAATAATGCAAAGTGCCCAGATCATTAATGGAAAACTCCTTATCCTTTCGAGTAATGAACCGACAAATGAGTGAGGAGTCGTTTCTAGTAAGATAATGGCGTCCACATAAACTAAGAGATACAACAGAGTAATACCTCAAGAAAAGACAAACAGAGACGAATTTGCTAAACTGCAAAGAAAACCAAGCTGCCGTTAGGGAGCCTGCTTCAAGCCATAAATAGCTTTCTGAAGGCAACAAACATAATTAGGATGGACATAATCCTTTTAACCAACTAGTTGAGCCACATAGACTGGAGGATCAAGCATACCATTGAGAAAAGCATTCTTAACATCTGGCTGATGAAGAGGCCATCGACGCATGGTGGCAATGGAAAGAATAGTGCGAACATTAGATGCCTTTACCACGGGGATGAAACTATGATCAAAATCAGACCCCGAAATATGAGAGAAACATTGTGCCATCAGTCGAGCCTTGTAGCAATTAATACTACCATCAGGCCAATACTTGACACGAAAAATCCATTTGAAGAAAACAACATTCACGTTCGGAGGGCGAGGAACTAAATCCCAAGTATGGTGGTGGAAAAGTGCAGCTATTTCCTCATCCATGAATGATATCCAATGAGGGTCTCTAAGAGCTGCACGATAGTCCCGATGCATGGTCTGAGCAAGGAAGGCACCCAGAAAGCTATGCACTTCATAATTAGAGAAAGATCGAGGACGCCGTGAACCATCCATCGTGTTGGTGGTCATCCGGTGAGTGTGAGTGGAAGCTGACTCGGGAGAGGCATCAGTGATAGGAGAATTTGGAGCAGGAGGGGTATAAGCTTGGGGTGATGATGCAAAGGACAGAGTGATGGGCATTGAGACCGAAGAAGTAGTCACATAGGGTGGAGAAATGGGTGCAGGTAATACTAGAGCATCATAATCAGAACAAATCATGCAAGGTGACTCGGTGGGAGGTGATCCAGCGCAAAAGCTATGGGGAAATGACCACGTAGCCATGGGCTCTGTAAATGAAGAAAACTCCAAATGGGACGTGGTGCGAGTATCCTGCGAAGAGGATACATAAGGAAAGAAAGTCTCATCAAACTGAACATGATGTGGGACATAAATACGCCTAGTAGCTGAATCAAGACACTTGAACCCTTTCTGACGGGGGCTGTAGCCAATAAAAATACATGGAAATGAGCGAGGTGCAAACTTATTAGGCGCAATATCATGCAAGCAAAGATACACACAACAACCATATGGATGAAAATGAGAATAATCCGGTGCAGATCCAAAAATGACCTCAAAACGAAACTTTCCCCCAACAATGGAACTAGGCAGGCGGTTAATTATATAAATCGCGAAAGAGAAAACATCCACCCAATAAGCTGTCGGCACGGAATAATGAAATAGCATAGCAAAGCCAATTTCTATGATGTGACAATGTTTCCGCTCAGCTTGACCATTCTAAGCAGGTGTATAGGGATATGCCATCTGATGACGAATTCCATAAGACACAAAGTGAGCCTGCAAGCGATGATTAGTAAAATCTATGCCGCCATCCATCTGCAAGATTTTAATCTTGGTAGAAAATTGAGTCTTAATTTTTTTTGGAATTGGAGAAAGATGTCAAAGAAATCGGACTTTCGACGTAACGAGAGAAATAACGTGAACCGTGAAAAGTCACCTACAAAAGCACATAATAAGAATAACCCTCAATCGATAAAACTGGAGTTGGTCCCCAAAAATCACAGTGCACATTATCTAACAAACTAGTTGTTCGTTTGTCACTGGTAGAGAAGGACATACGCTTGCTCTCGACCATTTGACAAGAAGATCAAGTGACAGGTGCATGGAAAATAGAAGTGACAGAGATATGACCATGTTTACTCAACTACTGAAGAGTGGCATATGAGACATGACCAAGACAAGAATGCCACTGCTCAAAAGAAGCTCGAAAATTTCCAAAGCGCAGTTCACCTAAAAAGGTGGAATCACACATCTCAAGAAAACAAAAACCATAACTATGATGGCCTTTGCCTAGTATCTTTCCCGTGTGCTTATGCTTAATAGAAAAACCACCAACATCAAATATAACAATAACCGGCAAATTACTAGTAAGTTTACTAATTGAAAGTAAACTTCTGGTGATTTGAGGAATTACAAGAAAATTATTTAATAACAAGCCAGAAATATTGTAGTGACCAATATGAGAATTAGATAATGATTCACCATTACCCACATATACATAATGAGAGTCGCGATAGGGATGTACCTTTTGAAGATAGAGAGAATTTGAAGTCACGTGGGTTGTTGCATTAGAGTCGACAATCCACTGATTAAAAGAACAACTAACAACAACGCCATAACTAGTGCGGGACATGAAGGCTGATAGAGGATGCCCAAAACAACCAAAATAGCCCCAGGAGTGCAGAAGAACTATTGTTCAATGCACGAGGCTAAAGAAGAAAAATAATTAATGCTGGAGCAGAAGATGGGTACGCCTTGCTCCTATGCACAGCCAGGCGTGTGTATTTCATACGGTGGAGGAGATTTGCTGTGAACTTGGGCGCATGGATTCACGCACCACACAAAATATACCAGTCGTGAGCGTGCAACTCATGCGCCGAATCTTCTTCTTCAAGGGGCCGCGTGAATCTTATACGATGAACGGAGAGGACCACCTGAAAGTTGTCAGAGATGCGCGAGAGGACTTGGAAGCCAATATATTCTGTGGAAGACAATGAGACACCAAAAAATTCTCGCGATTGGCCGATGAAGTCGAAGAGCTAGTTGGCTTAATGAGGTTTAAACACTTCAGACCAAATGCACTCGAGCGGACGTTAGAGAATATGTAGCTGGAGGAGACGCCGGTGTTGACGACTGTACCAAAGAGAGGCAGAGGGAGGAGACGGGTAAGAAAATAAGTCATTGGGAAAATGTTGGGTGGTCGGAAAATGGCCAGGTTTGGCTGGCTTGCTTCCGGCGATTGAAAAAACCAATCGGGGTGAGAAGAAAACTTAAAAAAGCAGGATACTAACACTGCTATGATACCATGTAAAAGTGAATTTCCCTTAGTTAGGGTTTAGATTATTGAGAGAATAAAAAGAGTACATAAAGGGTATAAATGTAAATATCAAAACCCTAATCTATTCTCTAGAAACTTCTATTCTAACATCATGTATTTTCATAATACTCCCCAAGTAATATGCTATGCTTAAAATATGGAGTTGATCAATTGGAGTTTACCTGAATGAGATAATTATCTTGTATTCCAGCTCTTAATCCTTCCGGATTTTTCTATCATGTTTTCACAGTTTTTTTTTATCCCATCTTAGACAATGGGAGGCCAAGATACCTCATTGGGAATTCACCCATGACTACTTGCAACATTGAAGCCAGAATCACTTGCTCTGCTTCATCCATGCTTAACTAATTTTTGGAAGTGTAGAACTTTTTCATTCTTTAGTGGGGATTCAACTGGTTTATAGCCCCCTTTAATTGATTCAATTGGTCTAGAAAGTTTTTCACTGGTCCTTTCTCGTGCAGTGGTGATCTGGCTGAATTAAAAAATACACACTTTCCCACGGAATAACATTTGAGGACAAAGTGTAAGAAGTTGAGTGTCAAATGAGCCAATTGATAGTTTGGATATAATGTTATGGACTCTTACTTTGAAGCAATTTCTTTTTAGTATTGAATGGTTTTGGGGGAATATGGTTTTATGCTTGTAGTTTGATTTTTGGCCTCAGGATTACTTCCAATATTTGAAATCCTTGAATTTTGAGTAAATTATTGCTGTAATCAGAAAGTGGGATCAAGGATCCATCATCATGCATGTAAGAGTTTTCCTTTGTAGTTGCACTTTCCTCAGTATTGCCCTAAAAGACTCTGGTCTTTTTAAAGATAAACTTGTAAGGATCATCCACAAGAAATTCATACTGCTAGGCATGGTAGGCTGGATCATTATCACTTGGCTGCCAAGTTTGAGAATCCTCAGCTTCGGTGGTGTTTCTCTTGTGATATGCTGATTCGTACTGGTAAATCAGAAGATGGCGTTGTAGAGAAAGATGTGTTTCATGAAGTTGTGAAGATGATTAAAGTGAAGCCATTTGATGCTGCCCCTTTATTAGATGCAGAAGATATTTGGTTTGAACGGGTGTTAATGTAAGATTGCGTAATACTGTAATAAGTGATTCATTATCATTTGGTATAAATAAATTGTACAAGAGAATTATACCATATCTACAACTCTGCTATTCTAGATAACTAAATATTTACATATTTACTGCTAACACACCCCTTCAACCGGAGTGGGAGGAGGATGAACGCTCAGGTTGGATCGAAAGCGGAGAAAAAGAAGTCGTGGTAGTCCCTTAGTAAAGATACCAGTATATTGGTACTCAGCGGGAACATGAAATACACAAACAGAACTAACCTGAATATTCTCACGGACAAAATAAATATCAAGCTCAACATGCTTGGTTCATTGATGTTGCACTGGATTGCTGGATAGATACACAACAGAAATGTTGTCGCAACAAAAAAGTGTGGCAATATTGATCGGAACACGCAACTCAAGAAAAAGGTTGCGTAGCCAACTCGTTTATGCGATTGCATTTGCAACACCCTGTATTTGGTTTCTGCACTGGAACAAGTGATAATCATCTGACGTTTGGAAGACCAAGACACCAAGTTGTCACCAAGAAATACATAACAGGCAGAAGTCGAACGTTTAGAATCCGAACAGCCAACCCAATCCGCATCAGAATAAGCAGTAATCGTGTGGAACTGAGACTTGACCAAATGAAGTCCAAAATCAATACTCCCTCCATCTCAGCAGTAATGACATATTTTCTTTTTCACGGTCTACAATGATCATGTTTGATCATCAATATCTCTAGCTAAATATACCAATTTTGTATAAAAAATTGATATATAGAAAATATATGTTAAGATGAATTCAACAATATATCACATGATATATTTATTATATGTTTTTAATTTATATTTATGGTCAAATTTTCCAAATTGGACTTTGAAAAAATAAATATGTCATTACTGGTGGGACGAATGGAGTAGTAGTCAAGGGGTGTTCAAATTTTCCGACCCAACCCGATCCATTTTGACCCCGCCCACATGGGTCGGATTGGGTCAAAATGGGTCGGACTGGATTTTGACCCAAATCGATCCGTTTGACCAATTTGCAATTTTACCTCATATTTTGAAAAAAAAGTTTAATATAACATACCCACCATTAATTTAATTTATAAACAAGTTTAACATTTTTGAATTTCTTTTATAAAACTAAAAATAATTTTGCAAAGCTACAATGAATTATAAATAATATATATATTAATATATGAAATATATATAATCATATTTGTATAAATAAATTTTAGTAAAATTATATTTTTTAAATGAAATATTAAAAGTATTCTAACTTAGTAAAAAGAAAATAATTGTATTTTTCTTTATTAAGTGAATAATATATAATTAAATATAATATAATATTTTGATTTAAAATTATATAAAAATAAATCGTAATTTTATTTTTTTATTTAAATATTATTATATCAAAAAATAATATATATATTTTTAAAATAAATTATAAAAATTTACTATTTTTATATAATTTTGGTCGATTTGGGTCGACCCATGACCCTGTCCGACCCGACCCGACCCGACCCATCCCGACCCTAAACTATGAGAATGTTGACTTGACCCGACTCATTTATCCTAAAATTTTAGGTCAATTTGGGTCGGGACAATTGATCTTCCTCGACCCATGAACACCCCTAAGTAGTACCCAGAATATATCTAAAAATTCTCTTAATAAGCTGCATATGAGGTTCCTGACGTGCATGCATAAATAAGAAAACCTGTTGTACAACATAGGCAATGTCTAGACGAGTGATGGTGCGGTACTGAAGAGCTCCAGCCCGACTTCTGTATAGATTGGGATTATCAAGCAATGGACCGGCATTGGCGCTAAGCTTGACACCAGTATCAATGGGCGTCGCTGACAGGTTGCAGGATGATTTGCACAATTATGCATGCGTTAACCGATACATTTAACACATTTATTATAATCTTTTGTTTGCTTGATTCCTAGTTTTAGTTAGGTGTGTACGAAAAAGGGTTTAGACGACCATTATTGGTTTTCTTGTCTAAATCCCAAGTTTTACTTAATTGGAACTATTAGACACTTTGTATTCACTGGCACCTAGATCTTCCTTTTTGATCTCATTAGTAGGTTTCTTGTGAGTAATTTTTCATTATCTTTTGTAGAAGACCATTAGCGAGGGTGGTAGTAGATATTTGAAGGCCATTAGTAAGGATGGTGGAAGATATCGAAGGCCATTAGCAAGGATGGTAGTATACTTAAGGCCATGGACTCCAAAGCATGGTAGTAGATGGAATTAAGACCAAGAAAGGCAGATTCGAAGTTCAAGAAGGCCAAGGGAGAAACAGAAGGATCGTTGTTTGAGGTTGAATGGAGTTTTTGGAAAAATTCAAGAAGAATCAGCCTTTGAAGAAGGCACCATTGGATTCATCTTCTCGAGCGCCGTAAAATTGACTACAAGAACTTCCAAATTGAATCAATGGTTAACCCGTAGCAAAGAAACAAGTCAGGCGACAAAACCAACCACGACCGGCATGGACCACACCAGGCTAGCACGAATGCAAGGCCTAGAACGGCCCTTTCCAAGTGAAACGACTGGTGTCACGAGCTCTTGGCATGGCCAGTTCCACCCGTTATAACCCAAGCTAAGTTCCAGCACAGGCTGTGCCTGTTTCGGCTGGGCGTACACTCCAAGTCACCCTTTTCACTCCAAAAATTTCCTAAGTATAAGAGCGGGATGTTTCGTTTCACACGGACCGCTCCGCTTCAAGTTTTAAAAGGCAAGACCAGCCCACGGGGTGTGAAGAATGGCACAGACTACACCGAGATACTGAGCAAAAATAAGGTTCTAGCCGATTGGGCGCACCAAACAACGTGAGACGTGATTCACAAGGAGAAAAACAGAGTGATGACTGACGGCCTACGCCGGTTGACACGGACTGCACTGGCACGAGGGGTAACTACCCGTATCAAGGCCGACAGCCTGCTCCGGCACGAGGCTATGACCCATTCCAGGGCCGACGTGCAGCACCAGCACGCGGCCCACTCAGTCGGCACGGGCCATGCCATGAGTCAGCCCTCGCACCGGTTGCGGTTGCTAGGATTTTTGGCGACTTTTGGGCCTATTTTAGCCCAAATTCCCTACCACTATATATATGAACCTATGTTACTAGAGTTTGAGTTTATGCTCATTTTTAGATCTCAAGAGTAAGCTAGAGAGAGAAAATACTATTTCTTCTCTCTAGGTTATTTTATTTTCATCTTTTTATCTTTGTTTTGCCTAAAAGTGTTGAATTCAATGATATACTTGGGTTTAATACTTAATGAGTAGGGAACTTAGTTGGGGATAATATTTGCATTCATGTGTTAATGTTCATTTTGTGAGATTTCTAGATCTGCCTATTTCTATGTGCTTTGTGATTATTATGTTGGCTTGTTCTTAATATTCTTGTGAATTTTAGGATTTTCACACTTTGTTGGAACACAACTAAGTCTACTTTCATTTTGTTGCACTATTCCTACCCCCGAAGAAGGAAACCTAGATGTGTTTGGGGTGACGATAGTCCGAAACTGGGTGTGTGCACGAAGTTTGCCGTTGTTAATGGTCACAATCGACCATGCTCTTGTTAGCCGACCAATGAGGTCTGAAGGGTTGCGGGTAGAGACAGATTCAGTAGCAAACTAGGATTATCTTGTTGATCCTAGAGCCATCGATAAGACCTCATTTTCCTTTGTAGGCCTATGGGTAGTTCGTTCTTAGTGTTCCGCCCGGGAATCAATCGCATGGGGGAGAATCATACCTGAACAGTGAGCCATTGTCATTGTTGAACTCTACCAGTTGCGAGGCAAGGATTCCAAATGGAAGATTTTATACGCGCACCTCTATGTGACCGATAGGGGGAGTTTTAACCATTGTTTGCATCACATGACACAACCACTAGAATAGAGTTTAGTTATTGTATTTTATGAAATCGATGAATGAAATTACATTAACCATGTTACGCAAATATTCCCCGAGTGTTAGTTTATATTGTTAATTCTCGTGATCAATTGCATGCTAGTAGTTGTTGGTACAAATCCCCCCAATGACTGGTTTCACAACACTGTTTATTCCTAACACGTGGTCGGATTGACGACCTGACCATGGTTGTGTTTAGTTGATTATTAGATTCCTAACATCTCCGTGGACGATCCCGGAACTTTCCACTATCTATCGTTCTTGGTAGTGTAGTAGTATGAACGAGAGCAATATATAAATTTCATCTTTGATCCTTAATAGCTTTGATAGCTTCCTCTTGTGTTTTTAACTACGCTTGGGACGGGGCGGCTCAAATTTTGGCACCGTTTCCGGAGATATTAGTTTAACGATGTAGTAGTTAACTTGCATAACGTGTTAGTTATGTAATTAGTGTTTTTTTTGTTTTTGTTGGTTTTTGCTGTTGAGCTTTCTTACTAGTTTCCGGTTACTTCTAACCCTGTTTGCTAGTGTTGTTTTTGGTTGGCCATTGTTTTATTCTTAGTTTATGGTACATACCCGTGCCAAAAACTTGGGATTTTTACACAGGCTAGTGGATTAAATAGGTGGTAGGCGAAGAAGGAAGGGGAGATTTAGGCCGAAAGTTCCACAATAACCACTAGGTAGTTCTAGAGAAAGAAGAGATGGCGGAGGATAACCACACTTTGCATCATTTTACCACCCTTGCCACCTAATGTGGCTTGTGAACTCAAGAGCAGTATGATTCATTCCTTGCCGAATTTCCATGGGATGGCTGGAGAAGATCCGAACAAGTATCTTTTGGAATTCCACCTAATTTTTACCAATATGAAGCCGATGGGTGTTTCTGAGGAAGATTACAATCTGAGGGCGTTTCCCTTCTCACTTTTGGATTCAACCAAAAATTGGTTATACTATCTACTGTCATGTTGTATCACCTCATGGATGGATGTGAAGCACATATTTCTTGAGAAATACTTCTCAGCTTCAATGTTTGTGGGTTTGAAGAAGCAGCTTTCCAACATCTTCTAGTTTTCTAATGAGTCCCTCTACGAGTATTGGGAATGGTTCAAGTGGTTGTTGGCTAGTTGTCCATATCAACCATTCAAGGAGGGAGATTTGGTTTACTTTTTCTTTGAAAGGTTGTGTGATTATGACGTACGCACGGTGAACGCCGCTTGCAATGGTTCAATTTCCAACAAGATCCCAAGGGAGGCGATGACACTATTCGAGGAGATGGCAAACGATCTTGCCTCCATGATAAAAGAATTCATTAAAAATGGAGTTCAACAAGCAAAAGTGTGCGTTATTTACAACCTTTATCATCACACAGATAATTTCCCGCAAGTGGTGGAAGATATAGAGGAAATAAGGCATTGGATGGTGGAAATAGGCCACAGTTTTCTAGGGGACAACAAGGGTTCCGTGGGAACCTAGTAGGTAAAAGGCAAGATCCCTGCGCAAACACCTTCAACCCGAGGTACCGCGATCACCCCAACTTCCGTTGGTGCGAGGAGAACCAAATTCAAGGGTACAACCAATGGGGGCAAGCTCCACCTCAACACTATCTGAGGGGAGAAAGACCCTCTAACAATAACGCCTCACTTTACCATTCAGACTGATAGGAAATCCTTGAAGTTATCTCTCAATTCGCTAAGAAGCATGACGTCTTCGCCGAGCGCCCAAGGCGAGAGATTGAAGATCTCGGAACTAGAACATTCTCTAGTATCAAGAATCTCAAGATTCAAGTAGGGAACTTGCCACCTCGGTAAGCCAACTTGAAGCCAAAAAGTCCGACAAACTTCCTTCCTAAACGGAGGTCAATCCGAGGAATGTGAGCACTTTGAAGTTAAGAAGCGTGAAGGAGGTGCGTGAGCCCGAGAAGAAAATCCTACAAGAGGACGACTTGGTTGTGAAAAGCAACCAAACCAACTTGGAAGAGCAAGAATTGGTTGCGGAGGAACCCGTCTAGAAGCTTCCAACACCCGAAGTGAGGGTTGACCAATGAGCTTTCACCGCCCTTCCCTAATGCACTCAGGGGAAGTCCAAAGGTGACAACCAATGATGCCCTTCCCTAATGCACTTAGGAGAAGGCCGAAGGTGACAACCAATGACGTGCATATCCGAAGAATTTTTGAGAAGGTTGAGGCTAGTGTCCCAATCCTAGACTTGATTGAACATGTTCCCTCGTATGCTAAATTTTTTAAAGTTGCATGCACAAAATTAGGAATAAACCCCTTAGGAAAAGTGAAAATAAGGGGAGTTGCCGCTCCTAACCATAGGAAATTTCCTACAAAATGTGATGACCCCGACATGTTTTCAATTCCTATTTCTTTAGGTGGTAAATTGGTGAAAAATGATATGATTGATCTTGGAGCTTCTATTAATACAATACCTTCTTGCATATATGAAAACCTAGAGATAGGTGAACTTAAAGAAACTAGGGCAATTATCCAAATGGTCGATCACTCCCAAGCTAGTCCTCGTGGACTAGTGAAGGATATGATGGTTCGAGTGGGTAATTGATGTTTTCGGCGGACTTCTATGGTATTGATGTAGTGTACGATGGTGGTGCACTATCAGTTTTATTGGGGAGACATTTTTTTAAAACATCAAGGACTAAGATTGATGTTCATTCGGGAACACTAACCCTAGAGGATGACATGGATAAAATGTGTTTTGATATTTACAATTCCAAGAATGATTCACCTAATCTCTCTCTTGTGTGTAAAAGCATAATTGTGTGTGAAGAACATGCTCAACATAATGAATCTTGCATGGTTGAAAATGTTAAATGTCTTAATGAGGTTCTTGAAGATGAGGAGGTGTTACCCGACATTGGAACCTTGCATGCTATATCTTGTATGATTGAACCGCATAATGATACACTTGTTGATGAACATGTATTTTTTAGTGTGATTAAAGATGTTTTGCCTCCAATATTGCACACTAACTTGGAGTGGAAAAAGAAGCGGGTTAAGGAATTAATCACTCCTAAACCCCTTCTGATTCCCAAAATTAACAAGGATGTATCTTTGATTGTGAAAGATGGACATGTTTTTATGTCCTACCAAAGATTAAAAGTAAATCTAAGGTAATGTGGAGACCCATCCACAAGGACGTGGTTGTTGGTGGTGTCAAGGATGGTGATTCCGGTGACCCATCAAACCGTTCTTATTAGTTTTCCAAGAATGCATTAAAAATAAGTCGTGAGAATGACAATAAAAATACGGTGCTTTTATGTTGTAGATTTTTTTAAAATATTTTCTTTTGAAATTTTGGGAGTACCTTAATTTTTGGTGGTGTTTTTCGGAAAAAATCAGTGATCTATTTTGTTTGGAATAGTACTGCTCTTGGTTTTTGGTTTTTTAGATGCAGTTTCAGAGGTGGTTTTGGGCGAGTACTACTAGGAGATGAGGATGACACATAAGAGAAATATGAGGACAATCGAAAGTAGGTCCTGGTATGTCCCGCACAGTTTGTTCCCATTGAGTATCAGGTTGTCCTACCATAGCCAACATTCTTGCAGGTGATGCCACCACCGCCCTTTGAGCATCCAGTAGCACCACCGCCCTCTTTCATGCAGGCATTTGGAGGACCACCCTCTTACCAGGGGCCGTTTATTTTTCATGAGGAGCCTTGCTATTCTGCTGGGCATGGCACTAGCAGCTCTCACAGGCATAACATCTCATTCCACTATGATGACTACCATAGTTTACCCGTAGCCCCCACCTGTACCTATCCCCGAGCCCTCTAGGCACAGTGTCTTGGGCCAGTTTCAGCATGAGAACCACCCTTGGCATCATCCTCAGTATAGCCCCTTCCGGGTGCATGATTCCTCTGGCTTTTAGTCGGCCTTTTCATATCCTATGTGGACTCATCAGCTACATGGGCCGGGTTGGGCCAATCCCTATGGAGCTCCAGCTTTGGGGTTAGGCATGACGTTCACAGTCTTGGCGCACAATTAGACCATCATGAGTGGGACATGACAGAGATATTTGACAGGGTTTACAGTCAACTGCTTCACTTGAGGGAGGGTATGAGACCCTTGTAGGATGGCATTAGGGAGATCAGTGACCATCTGCAGACATCAGGCATCGGGGAAGGATACTACCATCTAGATCCGAGTGGGCAGGGGCATGAGGCCAGACGCCGGAGGAGACATTAAGCATCTCTTGGTGTTTCCAACTTTCCCCTTGGTTATATGCATTGGGGATAATACATTAACTAAGTGTGGGAGGAGGAGTTGGAACACCTTTGTTGTAGCATCTCTTTTGCTTGTGATGTAGCTTATGATTACTGCTGGGATGTTGTAATATTGTTAATTCTTTTGGGGAACTAGGGTAGCTTAGGAATAAGTTTAATGTATTGGCTAACTTATCTTTGCATGTTACATTTCGCTT
Source organism: Rubia tinctorum (assembly GCA_032355605.1). Taxonomy (NCBI): domain Eukaryota; kingdom Viridiplantae; phylum Streptophyta; class Magnoliopsida; order Gentianales; family Rubiaceae; genus Rubia; species Rubia tinctorum. The sequence goes on along the minus strand of JAULKM010125045.1, from coordinate 5,812 downwards.
AGATCTTTTATCCTTTTTTGTTTAATCAAGGATGAGTAACTGTTAAATTGTGGGGGGATTGATGTTCACCATTTTGCATGTGTTAGCCAATGTATTTAACCTATTTATTATCATTTTTTATTTGGTTGATGACTAGTAATAGTTAGGTTTGCACGACAAAGGGTTTAGACATCCATTATTGGTTTTCTTGCCTAAATCCCGAGTTTAACTTAATTGGAACTAATGGAAATTTTGTATTCACGAGCGCCTAGATCTTCCTTTTTGATCTTATTAGTAGATTGCATGTGATTATTTTTCATTATCGTTTATAGAAGGCTATCCGCGAGGGTGGTAGTAGATATTTGAAGACCATTCGCAAGGATGGTAGATGATATAGAAGGCAATTTGCAAGGATGGTAGTAGATTGAAGGCCATGGACTCCAAAGCATGGTAGTAGATGGAATTGGGACCTTCAAAGGCGGATTTGAAGTACAAGAAGGCCAAGGGAGAAAATGAGGGATCATTGTTCGAGGTTGCACAGAGGTCTGGGAAAACTCAAAGAAGAATCAGCCCTTTTGGGTTCCACCATTGGATTTTTGTTCTCGAGCGCTATAAAATTGACTATAAGAACTCCCAAATTGAATCAACGGTTCATCCATAACGGAGCAAACAAGTCAACCGATCGAACCAGCCACGACCGGCACGCACCGCACAAGGCCAGCACAAAAGCAAGGCCTAGCACGACCCGTGTCAGGAGCTTTTAGCACAACCCGTTCCATCCGACACGAGTCGTTCCAAGATCCAGTATGGGTTGTGCCCATTCTGGCTGGCCGTGCACTCCAAGTCACTTATTCACTCCAAAATTGGTTAAGTATAGGAGCGGGACGTTCCGTCTTACACGACATGCATCGTTTCAAGTCATAAAAGCCAAGACCAGCCTATGGGATGTGAAGAATTACATTCCCCGCTCCGAGGTACAGAGAAAAATGAGGTTCCAGCATACATGGCACGCTAAACGACGTGGTATGCAGATTAAAAGGAGCAAAAATGGAGTGTTGGCCGACGGCCTGTGCTGGTTGACACTGATCATACTAGCACGATGGGTAACAACCTGTTCCAAGGCTGATGACCCTCTCCAGCATGAGGCTACGACTCGTTCCAGGGCTGACGTGCCACACCAGCACGTGGACCCTTCGGTAAGGACAGGCCATTCTATGTGTCACCCTCGCGCCGGTTGTCGCTACTAGGGTTTTTGCCACTTTTGGGGCTATTTTAGGTCTAATTCCCTGCCACTATACATATGAACATCTGTCTTCTAGGGTTTAAGTTTTTTAGATCTCAAAAGTAGGCTAGAGAGAGAAAATACTCTTCGTTCTCTCTAGGTTATTTTCTTTTCATCTTTTTTCATCTTTCTTTTGCTCTAAAGTGTTGAATCCAACGAAATACTTAGGTTCATTGCTTAGAGAGTAGGGATCTTACTTGGGGATAATATTTGTATTCATGTGTTAATGTTCATTTTGTGAGATTTCAAGATCTACCTATTTCTATTTGTTTTGTGATTATTATATTGGTTTTTTCTTAATATTATTGTAAATTACATGATTGTCACACTTTGTTTACACACAACTAAGTCTACTTTCATGTTGTTGCACTATTGCTACCCCCCGGAGAAGGAAAACTAGATGTGCTTGGGGTGACGATAGTCTGGAACTGGGTGTGTGTAAGAAGGTTACCGTTGTTAATCGTCACAATGGACCATGTTCTAGTTAGCCAACCAATGAGGTCCGAAGGGTTGCGGGTAGAGAAATATTAAGTAGAAAACTAGGATTATCTTATTGTTCCTAGAGCCATTGATAAGACACCTACCTCATTTGCCTTTGTAGGCCTACGAGTAGTTCGTTTGCAGTGTTCCGCTCGGGACTTAATCGTACGAGGAAGAATTATACCTGTACAATGAGCCATTTCCGCTGTTGCACTCTCCTAGTTGATGAGGTAAGGTTGATGGAAGATTTTATAAGCGCACCTCTATGTGACAGATAGGGGGCAGTTTTGACCATTGTCCGCACCACGTGACACAAACACTAGAATAGGGTTTAGTTCTTGTATTTGATGAAATCGATGTACGAAATGACACTAACCATGTTACGCAAATATTCCTTGATTGTTAGTTTATATTGTTAATTATCGTGATCAATTGCATACTAGTAGTTGATTGTACAAATCCTCTCCAATGACTATTTTCACAACACTGTTTATTCCTAACACATGGTTGGATTAACGGCCCGACTGCAGTTGTGTTTAGTTGATTAATCAATTTCTAACATCTCTATGGACGACTCCATTACTTGCCACTTTCTACCATTCTTGGTAGTGTAGTAGTAGGAACGGGAGCAACATTTAAATTTTATCTTTTACCCTTAATAGCTTTGACAACTTCCACTAGTGTTTTGAATGACGCTCGGGAAAGGCAGGTCATAGGATGACATGGAGGCCAGATCGAGGATATCCCTGGAATACTGCCAATGTGATAAGAATAAGCCAGTGGAGGAGCGAGCAACAGATACTCAGAAAATGATGAAGATCACCAAGATCGATCATAGTGAATTCCCAAGACAGTTCAGAATGATGTTGCCGATATGTGCAGTATTGGAAGCAGTGAGGGCAACATCATCAATATATAGGAGCAAAAACCATGACTCTGGATGAATAGTTAATTGTCGCAAACACTGCTTTTGAAGCCGCGAGATAGAATAAATGTATCAAATATCTGGAACCAAGCTCGAGGTGCCTGCTTAAGGCCATATAAAGACTTCCGAAGATGGAAGACATGCTGGGGTGTTGCGGGATCAAAAAAACCAGGCGACCGATGCATATAAACTGTTTCACGTAGGTCACCATGGAGAAAATCATTCTTTACATCCAGATGACGTATCGACCAAGAACGAGAGACCGCCAAGCTCAATACAATGTAATTGGTTGTGGGATTAACCACATGACTAAATGTTTTATCACAATCAATTCCAACTTGCTAAGTTTTCCCATTAACCACAAGCCTGGCCTTATATAGTTGTAGAGAGCCATCAGAATGAAACTTGTGATGGTATAACTACGTGTAATGTATGACATGAGCATCAGTAGAGTGAGGTACCAAGTCCCATGTATGATTATTCTTTAACGCATAAAATTTATCTTGCATTGCAGTATTCTAGTTCGGATCCTGGAGGGTTAGGTGAGGTGATTTAGGAATTGAAGATTCCGCTCATTGCTCGGGTGATAATGTGTTGGGTTGGCTGAGGCTGAGGCTGAGGCTGAGGCTGAGGCGGTGGAATAGGGGGGATGGGTTAAGTGTTTGAGGCCGGTGTGTAAGGTGATGTGGGGCGGTGTAGGGAAACAGTGAGCTAAGGGCGGTGAATAAGGCAGAACGGGTGGAAGGGAAATAGGTGGCGGCATTGTGGGTGTATGAGGCCAACAAAGGGGTGGGTACGAGGATCAAAGGGGAGCATAGGGAAGGCGGGAGTGATGACGCGACATGATCGAGGATGACGAGAGAAACATGGTCAAAAGATGGAATGAGAAAATGCTAAGAGGAGGTGGAGACAATGGCTGACTTAGAGAAATAAAAGATTGTTTCATTGAATGTAAAATAATGGGACACAGTAACCTTTCCAATGGACATATCGAGAATTGGTTTGGATAACCGAGGAAAACACAACGAGAAGAGCGAGGTGATAGTTTGTGGGGGAATTTTGGCAGAAATCTTGGGGTAATAGGCACAAATGAAAACATGGAGATAGTTGTATGTAGGTTCTTTTAGAAATAGTGCGGAAGCGGGATAGTGGAAAGCTAGAACTTTGGTTGGTAGGATGTTGTGAAGGTAGGTAGCATTGTGTAGTGCTTCCACCCAGAAGGTTGGATGGAAGTGACGCATGATATAGTAGGGTTAGGATGATTTCATTTAGATGATGAATTATGCGCTCAACTTTACCATTTTGAGTGGAAGTTTGTGGGGCTGAATAGTGGAAGACTAGACCGTGTTTCATGGCAAATTCGTGGAAAGAGGAGTTATCAAATTTGTGCCCAAGATCATATTAGATGATTTAATTTTGCGCTGAAATTAGGTGTGAACATAAGCATGCAATTGCACAAATTTTGAAAACACCATAAACTTGAATTTTAGAGGATAAACCCACACATATTGAGTAAAATTATCAACGAAGACCAAGTGATATTTGTAATTTTTTTCTCAAAACATGTGATTTCTACAAATCACTATGAATAATATCAAATGGAGCAACAATAGTGGAGGTGGAATAAAAAATTGAAGACGTTTATGTTTACTGATCTTACAAGAATTGAATAAAATGGAACTAGGCTCTTTATTGAAAGAAATACATGACCGAGACCGAAGATGATAAAGAACAGGGGCCGAGGTGGCCTAGGCATGAGTGCCAGGTATCCAGGGAAAATTGACAAAATACTGAGCAGGTGTGGAAGCGGAAATAGATGACTGAAAGGGATACGCGGGATAAAGTTTGCTTGCACTATTGCTCCTCAAAATAGTCTCCCTATTCTGAGAATTCTTCATAGAGAAACAAATGGGTTAAACTCAACAGTCTCGTTATTATCTTTTGTAAACTGACGAACAGAGATAATGTTTTGACAATGTGTAGAGTATGTAGGAAGTTGGTAAGGTGTAGGGTACAATCTGGGGTGGTTAATTTCGACGAACCAGAACCATAAATTGGAATACTATTGCCATTGCCAACAAGAATAGAACGAATATTGCTCATATGTAAAGGAGAAATCTTAGTAAATGCATCTGAGGTGAGGTGAGATGATGCACCAGTATCCATGAATCACTGCAGGTCGCCTCTGGGGTGAATGACCAAGGCTTGGAACACATGACCAATGTTCGTCGACTTAGGAGCGTACGTCTGCGTTGGCTACATGCGTTTGGCCCTGGCCGTAGCCGCGAGGTGGAGCTGGCGAACACATTTGGTTGAACCCTCTCATCGAAGGGCCACATGTTGGAGTGGGATACCAGGGCAGCCAGGAGGGCACCCAAATAGGAGCAGTGGGGTATGACACTGGTGGAGGGCCTCACTGTGATACCTAGGGCAGCGGTGGACCCACTGCGGGAGAGCAGAGTTGGGTTGTTGACGGTCGTGGCCTCCAGTTCGGTAGGGTTGACGCTGATTGGAGGCGGTGTAAGGCTACGCTGGTGGTGAATCAGATAGGAACTCCGGGCCAGCGGTGGCACTACCATGGTCGCTATGGGTTTGTCTCGGCCAGCTCGACTGTTCTGCTCCAATTCTAGCATGCTACAGACAGTTTCAAATGTCGGCATTGTCTGATAAATGTAAATGGCAACTGTATCAAATTCATTAGGAAAACCTCGTACAAGTTGTAGCACCATACGTTGGTTGTTGACTTCAACGTTGACATCCTTCAATCGACAAGCAAGTTTGTGCAGGTGATTACAGTATGCCTCAAAAGATGGCATAGTTTCAAGTTTCAGATTGTTGAACTTCTGCTCTTGATACGCTGCTCCAACGCCCATATTGTTTGTGTAGATGTTCTTCGCACGAGTCCATACATGGTGCACAGTGGATTCATCCTCAAGAACCCATGAAAAGAGGTCGTCGCTCAATGTTCCGTAGATTCATTGAAGAACGTGGGCGTCAATCTCACACTAGGCATAAAAATTTGCATCGTTCTCGGCAGGAGGCGGTGTACCGTTGATGTGCGCAAGAACCTTGTAACCTTTGGCATGGAGGTTGAAAAAATGTCCCAAGAGGCGTACGTGACTTTGATGTCATCCAATACCCGGACT
>JAULKM010125035.1:0-20299 GCA_032355605.1 Rubia tinctorum | reverse complement strand
CTAAGTATCCAATTTTTATCGACATAATGAGCAGTTAGTGTGAGATAACCACGGCTAGTGCAAGCAGTCCATAAATCACATGTAAAACTAATCTTACCGAGAATATCTTTAAAAGTCTTCATCAACTCGTTTTTAAGTTTTTCATGCTCTAAAATACAGTACTTAATATAGTATTTCGAGACACATGCTTCACATTGGGGTTCAAATAAGTTTGCAATTTTCTAAGTTATTAATGCTCAACTATTCTCAATGGATACCCATGACAAATAATAGCACGTGCAAAATACTCACATTAGGTTTTTTTAATCATATTCAAGTAAATGTAAACCAACTTTTCTAGATAATAAACCTTAATTTCTGCATGCTTTTTAGGATTTCCAGTACCATGTTTACCTGTGGCAGGGTATGTATTTATACCATATAACTTACAACGAGCACATAATTCAGTTCCCTAGGGTACTACTTTTTTATAAAATTTATAGTCTAACCATACCATCGAATGCTTACGTAGCCCCACCTGCTCATTTTCATCAACTGAAATTTCCAGATTGGTGCTACTACTAATTTTAGAATTCACATCCTCAGAATTTTCCCCAATAGAAGCAGTAGTATTATCCATCATCACCTGCACAAAAATAGAGAATCAAAATTAGAAATTAAATATGTAGACAACAAACTCTATAGAAATTTTTGCTACCATATATGTGTATCACTATATCTGTATATTTGAAAAGTTTCACTTTCTCTCTTTGCATATTCCATGGGATAGAGGGAGCACAAAAATTTAACCATCCGAGTATCTCAGTTGACTAAAAATGGTCAAGTAATCACGTTTGGCTGACAGAGGGAGTATACATAGCCTGGAAGTTATTAACGATCATTAAATTCCACATTAAATTTGAAAAACTGAAACAACTTTAATGCCTTATAACATCTTAGTCAAAAAGAAAAACCCTGCCTTGGCCAAAAAAATTCTTCCTCACTTTCTCGCTCCTCTCCACAGCTACCAGCCTTAAAAAAACTCTCAGGTTTTGCTCATACTACTTCATCGCCGGTACCACTCAGGTTCTGCTCATTTCTCCTCAGATCTAAGACAACAAAATCTATTTTATCATCCCAAAAAATATCAATTTTTCCAAATGAATATCTTTCATTTTTTACAATAAATGTACAGGTCTCGGTTGCCTCTTCCTAAATCAATTTTATCAACGAAAACTAAGAGCTAAAATCAACTAAAACAAAGTACTCCATATACTCTATAATATTATTATTGTTATAAAAATACACATTCACACACTCAACCACACAAAGTTTGAGGTCGAACAATAATACTACCTCTTAATGGTATTGTAATAGAGTTTGTCCTTATTCTTCACCTTCCGGAAGAAGAGTTTGTCAGAAAAAATGGTGAAATGGAACAAACGAGAGAGAGCAGCAGTCGAGCAAATGAGAGAGCAATCGAGATGGTAGGAAGAGAGAGAGAGAGAGAGCTATAGAGAGAAATGGAGATGGAGATGGAGATGGTAGGACGAGAGAGCAACAGTCGAGCTATAGGAAGAGAGAGAGAAATGGAGATGGATGGTAGGAAGAGAGAGGCTTATATAGTGTGATAAAAAAATAAACGTCTGATATTAACCCTAATTAAAATCGATGGTTGAGATTATTTTATCCTTTTTGGAAGAAATATCTATGGTTTTTTCTCCTTTTCTCTCCTTTTCTTAATATCGATGGAGTCCAGTGTAAAATTACATGTTTTTTTTTCTTTTCTAAACTTTGAAATTTTGATTTTTTTATATTATATATTTTTTAACATTCAAATACATTTTATTATTTGTTTTAACTTTTAGAACACAATATTTAAAAATTTTAAAAATTACAATATTTAAGGTAAAAGACATACTGTGGACTGTCCAAAAACTTATGGAAATGCCGCATTTCCTAAGTGTTTCTCTTGAAATATTATGTGTTTCTTTACTGCAGAGTTCGGTAAAATATTATAAATGGTTAAGTCATTTTTTTGGGTTGGTTCATTCTGGATAAAACTATTAAGCTATCTGATTAAATGCAAGTTGATTCGGTTTATGTTACTGCAGATTTCAATAAAATATTATAAATGTTGAAGTCATAATTTTATTCAAAATTACTTATTTAATAACATGTCGAGTCATTCTCTTGAAAGACGGTCTTTCCAGAAGTTGTGGAAAGACTAAGGTTTAAACTGCAAATTAGAATAAATCAAGTTAAAATTTTCTTGTTGCATTAATCGGGTCATAAACTTCTAAGTACTGCACGTTGTATAATAAATTTTGTATGATGCAGTTAGAATATCAAAGAGATCCGCAAACATGGATCCTGAAGAACAATTAAGGTCTGCAAGCACAAACCCTAGGTTTTGGTTCTATAATCCACCAGAGAGAAAATAATCTCGAAAATAGTATTATGAATTGATTGAATAATATCCGAATAATACAAGAGGCCTTTAAATACTAAAAGGAAAACCGTAAATAATAAATAAAAAAGGAAATTCCAAATTAATTCCGAATTAAAAATAAATTCGGAAAAAAGTATAAAAATAGTAAATGGCGGTTTTGAGGCCTTAAACGACCTCAAATGGCGATTATGGAAAGACGAGGTTGAATTAGAATTATAGAAAGATAAAAGGTTTTAGTTGCAACATTAAAATTTTATTATGCAACTTGCAGTAGTTATAAGTTTATGACCCGATTAATGCAACCCAAAATTTTTATATTGATTTCTTCTAAGTTTATTGTGTTATTTGAAAATGATTATAGTTAAATTTTTGCAGTTAACAATAAATTCTTGTTTTTATTAAGTAATAACTTATTCATAATTCAGATAATTTAGGCCATGTTCTCCAAAACTTATATGCATTTCAGTTCAATTCAATTTAAACCAGTTCGGTTCAACATAAATTTAATTTGGGTTAAATAACTTAATTTCATCATACTATGTTATTTCTCGACACACTTAGTTTTAGTTCAATTAAGTTCAGATAAATCAGATCATATCATATAAACAAACGATAATTAAAATTTATAAATGAAAGTAATAGTTGATCGAGAATCAACTTGAATTTAATCAAGTAGTATAAAAATATGATCTAGAATAAACCAAATATACATGAATCCAATAAGAGGTATAATTAAAAAAAATTAACTAATATGATCAAACCTGATAACAAATCAACTCGTACAAATAACGACAAGACATTAACCCGACCCGAAAAGAACCTGATTCGAAAAGAACCTGATTCAATCCAGCCCGACCTGATCTAACCCGAGCAAAAAAATTAAACCACAATAACCCGACACGACAATAAACCGACCTGACCTAACCGGACCCGAAGAAAACAACTGACCCATTTCAAATTGACCTGACAGAAACCCGACCTGACCTAACACGACCTAACTCGACATGGGAAAAAATCCAACGTGTATCAACCCGACACGACAGTAACCCGACCCAACCTAACCCGACACGAGAAAAAAATCCAACACGTATCAACCCGACACAACCCGACACGACCTGACAACTAAAAATTAACACATTTTAACCTAACTTGTTTTAACCCGAACCATTTCCAACCCGACACGAACCCAATACGATTACCCGAATTGACACCACTAGTATAAATACAACTTTTCATATGCTAGCGCATGTTCCAATGCCACAAATTTATCAAGGTTTCCTTGATCACTGATGATGTATGAATCAAATCCAACCTATTAGGTTATAATGTCATATATGAGCTAAAATTCGCTGACTGAAGGTTCCGTATATCATGAACTATTTACGGAAGCATGACATAATATCAAGTTGACTATGGTAAGATGTACATTATAAATAAGTACGTATCTTAAACCGAATAATACTACCAAAAAATATGGGTCCACCCATCTACAAATACCATTGTGTGTTCTAATTTTTTCACTCTATTCTCATTATTAATACACACATGCCCTTGTACTAACTTAGACATTAGAGATTCTTCTTCCCAATACACCAAGGGTTTTATCTTATAGATCATCGTCATCAGACTAGGATCAACATTCAAGTCGGAGTTCATTCCACATTAACGGGCACGCCCGGTGGAACCAATTTTTGTTACAGTCTGATACCTTGTTCAATGGTCAGGTAAAATAAGAGCTCACAAATCAGCCAGCCAAATAAGCTAGCCGAATCAGCCAAGGCCAGCACGAGGGCCGGCACGAAGATAACCTAGCATGACCCGTGCCAAGGGTGCTCAACACAGACCGTTCCACGAAACATGGCATGTGTCAGAAGCCCAAGCGCAGACCATGCCAACCCCTGTTGCTCGTGTCCCATGTCTTCAATCAACTCCAAAAAAAGGCTAACTATGGGCGCAGACCATTCCATTTCACACGGTACTCGTTGTTTCAAGTAACTAATGCAAAGACCAGCCCACATGGTGTGAAGAAATACACGGCCCATGCCATGTTACTGAGCAAAATGAGGTTCCAACCGATAGCCCAGGCCAAATGACATGGGATGTGAACTCAGAGGCATCAAAACAGAGCTCCAACCGATAGTTCATAGTGGTAAAAAACAAGTCGCGCCAGCACGAGGCTCATGGCCCACGCTTGCACGAAGGCACTCAGCACGTAAGGACCGTGCCAGATCCCACTGCCCGTGCCGTTTACGGCTGCTAGGGTTTTTTTTGGCCATTTTGGGCCTTTTTTAAGGCCCAATTCCCTATTATTATATACATAGACCTTTCTCTACTAGGTTTAAAGATTACGCCCATTTTTCATCTTCAAGAGTAGACTAGAGAGAGAAAATACTCTTCCTTCTCTCTAGGTTCTTTTTATTTCTTCTTTTCATTTTTCCTTTGCCCAAAAGTGTTGAATCCAATGCAATATTTGGGTTCAATGCTTCGGGAGTAGTTAATTATCTTGGGGACCATTTTGTATTCATGTATTAACGTCTATTTTGTGAGATTTCTTAGATCTACCTGTTTCTATGTGTTTTGTGATTATTATGTTTGCTCGTTCTTCATATTCTTGTGAATTTCATGATTGCCACACTTAGTTAGTACACACCAAAGTATACTTTCATGTTGTCACACTATTGTTACCTCTCGGGGAGGGAAACCTAGATGTACTTTGGGTACCAATGGGTCCGGATCCATGTGGGTATGTGCACGTAGGTTGCCGTTGTTAACGGTATGATCGACCATGCACTAGTAAGCCGGCGTGTTGGTTTGAAGGGTAGCGGGTAGAGATAGCTAAAGTAGCAAACTAGGGTTAGCTTTGCAACCCTAGAGCCATCGATAAGGTGCTTCACCCCCTTTGTCATTTTAGGCTTAGGGAGAAGCATTCGTGGTGTAGTGCTTGGGATGTAATTGTACGGGGCAGACTCAGATCTGCACGGAAGGCAGGGTCATCGTTGCACTCCCCTAATTATGGAGGTGGTGCTGATGGAAGATTACATACACACCCTACGTGACATGTATGAGGAAGTGTTGACCATCGACCACATCACGTGTCACAAACACTAGAATAGGTTCATAGTTTTTGTATGTGATGAAATTGATGATCGAACTGACAGTAATCATGTTACACTAATATTCCCCGAGTGCTAGTTGATATAGTTCATTCTCATGAACAATTGCATGTTAGTAGATTTAGTAAAAAAATCAATGCATATTTTACAAACACTGATTATTCCTAACACGTGGCCAGATTGACAAACCAATCACAGTTGATTATTATATTCCTAACATCTCTATGGACGACCCTGGTACTTGCCACTATCTACCAATATTGGGAGTATAGTAGTAGGATCGGGAGTAACAATACAAATCTCTATCTTTGATCGTGACCTCCTCTCAGCTTAGTAGATCTCTCATGATTGATTTAGCGATGCCGAGAGGGGGCGTGTCAGCTTCTACTTATACATCAAACAAATCCCTTGAGAAAAAAAATTAAATGGAATTTGGAGTAGAAGAGAAATGGGAAGGAAGACATACCTCCAATCTTCAACAAATGAAATCTTGAAGTGGTAATAGACTGGATTGTAGTGTTGGGTTTGGGAGGTTTTTTGGAGAGGGATATGGTGGGAAAGTCCCGATTTTTTCAAATGGTTATTAAATGCCCATTTGAAATCCCTTATGGGTTTTTTTGCAATGTGAGGGGTTTTCAAGTTTCGAAACACCTACAAATACGTTTCCAAAACTCGGAAAGTACTCGTCTCTAAAGTATAATAGGAAAGGCCTATTTACGAGGTCAAAAACTCTTTCTCTCAATTAAAAAATCATGTTAAAACGGACTACTCATTTGAATCCTCAAATCAAAACACTAGATTGGCTATTAGAAAAACCCTTAATTTGAAAATTCTTGTTAATCTCAAACCCTACATCTATTCGCAATGAGTCATAAAAGTACGGGCGCTAAATCAAAGGCAAGCAAAAGGAGCCCTCTTCCGGTCACGGAGATTGAAAATCCCCCAAATTCTTCAATGGTACAGTCGAGCAAAGGTATATCGCTTTTTCGAAGACGAGAGTTACAAATTCGAAGGCTATATTAGCATCGTCTATAGGAGATTAAGCTTAGACTATTTGCCCACACATTTCAAAACCCAACTTTTAGAGAAATACTTTGTATTGATGAACGCGTTCATGTAGACAAAGTGATACAATTTTATGCGAATTTGGGACAGAGTAGGAACGATCGTGATTTAACTAGTTTCAATAGGAAAGACATATATGTGGCTGCTTATTCAATTACCAAAGTCCTAGAGCTCCCCTACATCACCCCTGAGAAATTAAGGCATGATGACCCCAATGGTCCTCTCATAATTTATCCCATACATGTTTGGCCGGCGTGAGCGAGACTACCCCACTTTGTCCCATAACTATGGCTAGGAAATATTTTATAAGGGAGGGAAGTGATTTGGGAAAGGAAAAGAGCTATGATATCGACGTGTTGACCGTAGAGAAGCACCTAGTGTATGAGTGGATGTGTCAATGTTTTGCCCACGGGTGGCCACACTTGCAAGCCAACCATTCCTAACTTCATGTTGTTTTACTACGTCATAGAGGGGGTCTAGATAAACCCCTAGTACGCCATCATCTCATTCATGTTGAAGGCCACATAAACAAAGAAGAAAGATATTCCTTACGGCAGTTTGATAACCACTATGCTAAAGAAAGCGGGTGTAATTTTTTAGGACAAGGCTCTTCAGATAGAATGCTACGACAAGAGGTGGTTCCAACTATGAAACTTAGTCTCCACTTTGACGGCAAGTGGGAGTTCCATCTAATATCCGGTCAAAAATCTAAAATTTCCAAGAGAGCTCGCGAAACGGATGCAGAAATAGACGAGGCATCGAGCTCCCATATGTGACAAGTTTTTTTAGCTATTGTTGTCAATTAAGTTCAAAATGTATGTATAAAATTTTTATATCAAATTAATTTTGTTTATTATTGATTTTACAGATAGCGGGAGTTGTTGGAAAGCTAGGTTGACCAAGAATTTTGACTGTATACTTGCAGGCATAACTGAGATGCAGGAGATGTTGACCCGCACCCATTCCCGACACATCGCATTCTGGAAGCCTAAGGCCTCCATCTGGAATTGAGCGATGATGACGAGCCACCTAAGTTCAAGCCGGTATTCTTGGAGAGTGAAGATTAAGATAATGGCCATGGTGATCATGGCGGGGATGATGGAAATGGGGGGTCAAGCCATTGAAGAAAACATCGGGGGCCAAGCTGAGGGGAGGACTCAAGCATTGATAGAATGCTTGGGTAGAAATTATTGGATAACATTTGAAAATTTTGTCTTTTTTGGTTATATCGACGTGAATTGAGAATGTTTTATTTTATTACATTCACTTTAAAGTGTGTTTTTTAATAAGTAATCGGGTTTATAGGGTTCCTGACCCTTTTCTAATAAAGATCAGTTGTTGCCAAAAATGGCCTACATCAAGCGATACTCGAAGGCTTACATCAAGTCGTGCCTGAAGGCTTACATTTGAGGCGCTAAGAAGATAGTGCAATTCTAAACTAAGTTCTCAAATGGCTAAAACAGAGATACACAAAGGGACTAATGGATAATATACTACAAAGAAATGGCCAATGTGGCAACGTAGAAGGGCAAATCAAGGAGTTTCCACTGTGTAGTCATCGTTTAGCCACATAGAATGGACCCAAGACCACTATCATAACTGATCACAGTGAAGTATCAAATGAAATGCACACAGAAAATTTCATCCACACTTTTGATCAAACATCTTAGGCAATCAAACCAAAATAAATGAAGCTCCCCAACTAAAGATCTGGTATGTCTCCATTTAACCCGTAAATACTGTTTCCCTTAACTAGGAAATAAAAAACCAGTTATTTTAATTGCCAAAAATATTTTACGTTAGTGTATAGAAAACCCTCATAATGCATAGAAATATATCTAACTTGACCCCAAAAGGTTATAAGGACCAATTAAATTAGATTAACAAAATCATTAACCTCAATATCCTAATGAACAATAGTCTACAAATCTGATTTAAATCCTCAAATAACAGTATCGCCAGAAGTCCGTTGTTTTAACGACTTTGACTTGATTTCTCCTTACTGCATTTCGAATATCAAATTTGAAGTCAATCAGATTTTACTGGACATGGGCTGCCAGAAAAAACAAGCATTAACGGAGATAGTTCCTGTCTGATACATAATCAAAAAACCAATTTAAATATGCCCTTTTTAAGACATTAAAAAAAGAAAAAAGAAAATAATAATAATAACAGAAGTACAGAATTAAAAGCCTCCCACTGGAAAATTTAAAAATTGTAAAGTTGGAGAAAAAGAAAAGGAAAAAAGGAGAATAACCCTCCAGTAACATGATTTCGCTGGGAGAGGTGATGAAATAAGGTGGCACATCCAGAAAATTTATAACTGCAAGATCAGAAGTTAAATACCCTCCCTTAGCCGCTATTGTGTAGGATGTTCCGGTGAGAATGACACTGTTGCACCATTAAAAAAATTGATGAATCCCACGTCTCCATCACGAGTTGACCCCCAACAAGGAGAATTTTAACTGTGAGTCTGACCCAGACCATGATCCAAAGGCTTCGGGTCAGATCTCTGCTAGGCCATGATTCAGCTATGACTCAGATTGTGACTCGGTCGTGACTCGGTCATGACTCGGATCTCAACTCGGTGTTAACTCAGATATCGACTCGGATGTTGACTCAGCCATGACACCGTTTAGAAACCCGCCGGACAGAGGCAACACGGATAGCTACTCCGGCCGATCGGAGTAGCTTGGAATCCATCTCTGGCCACTTGCTAAGTCTGTACAACACCAATTCCGTCACATATTTTTACCAGGGAGGCTGTGTACTGGGGTAGAGGTTGTGGGGGGTGGGATTGGGGATGGGGGCCACCAAAGGTGGTAGTGGGGCAGCGGCCTCCCAAGGAGAAGAAAAGGATCCCTAGGGTTTTAGAAAGGGTAGAAAGGAAAGTGTAGAGAGAGAAAGTCACTTTAAATGTGTTGGACAATGTGTTTTATTCATGTGTTTGAAAGTTTTATAGACTTTGATTATTGAGAATGTATTGGATTCATGTGTTGGATTCTTTTTTAAGGCTTTGGATTTGAAGTGAATTGACAATGTTGTCTTTGAGCCTCTAACTTCAAAATTTTCTTTAAAACATAAAGTAGCCAAACATGTGTCTTGCCATTGCATTTATTAGCCAAGCTTGTAAATGTGTCTTGCCTTTGCATTTATTAGCCAAACATGTTTACGAGCTCAGAAATTATTTCTTCTCATTTAGACATGTATGTACGATGACGTTTCCGAAATCCAAAAATAAGTTTCCGAGCTCGTACGTCTTTTTCGGGGCACCTCAAGAAAATTTTAAGCGTCCATTTTTTCCACAAACATACAATCCCGAACTGTGAAATGATTTTTCTCCCTAATGTATCGGGATGAATCCATGTTTTCGAACTCAGAAATATCGTAGTATATAAAAAATAGGATATCGAATCAAATTTTAGCAATTACCCCCAAATCCATAAACCCTAGCTTACTTATGAACTCGCAAAGAAACTTCATTTTCCCAATTCTTGCCAAACCAATCTACATTTTGTCATGTATAGGGGAGGTTTAAGCCGCGTAATCCTGAGATCTCGTTCAACCAACCACAATGCCAGTTTCAATGGCAAAATTTTGTTTCTCAATTTGCTCAAAATAGGTATGACGCTTTACGTGACAAGGGAAAGTTATTGGATAGATATCTTGTCAAATTTAATGAGTACCTAGGGATATCTTGCCAATTTTATGCTAATATGCGGGAATTGGGGAATGGTAATTACGGTACTGGGGTTGGAGGAATTGAGATTCGAATTAGCCAGTGAAGTATTAATAAGCTAGTAGACTGCCCATAAACACACCCGAAATTTGCTTTCCTGGAAGATCTCGATAGTCTGTTAGATAATTGCTACCATCGAGAGAAATAGCCGATAAAAGTTAATCAACCCTACATTGATCACGTGGAGTGTAGTGAGAGGTACTTCCGTCGCGATAGATTGAATTTAGGAAAATCCGAGGCCTTTAATCTAACCCCATTGATCATAGACAATCGTATCACGTATGAGATCATTAATAGGATTTTGGTTCCCTCGGGCGGACACTTGACTGAGCCTAATTACACAACCCTTTTGTTATTCTATTTAATAATTGAGGGTAGAAAAATCAATCCCGGAGCGACTATATTTAAACATATGGTGCATTTTGTAACGTCAAAGAAGTTGTTGACGCACCTACTGTGTGGGAGTTTAGTCACTCGTATTTTGAAGAATGTTGAGGGGTTGGTTTTACAAGGGGAGGAAAAGGGGCCAAAATATTTCGATAACACTTACTTCGAGAATAAGAGATGGGTGTTTCGGAATCGTAAGTGGTTTCATAAAACCACGGAAGCTCCTGAGGCGAGCAAAGAGGCCACGAATTGAGGAAGGTTAGTCGCAAATGAGTTTACACCAATTTAGTTCACTTAATTATTGTTTTCTTTATTGTTGAATAATTAATATGTTGGTCACTATACTTTGTAGGTACTGAAAATTCAAATTTGAAAGGCTTCAAGGATTGCTACAAATAGATGAGCAAGGAATTTTCCTCCATGAAGGCTAAGATTAGGTTCCTTGAAAATTTTCAGCGAGCTTATTAGCGCCATCTCACATCAACCTCCCTACAACGATTGGACCAATCAACTTCAACTAACGACATTGAAGATGTCGAAGAATGAAATTTCAAAACTTTATCATGTTATTCGCATTGGAGATGAATATTAACTATTGAATTCATTTTTGAGATGACTGTTGGATTCTGTTATTTTTGGGATGATTGTTGGATTCTGTTATTTTTGGGATGACTGTTGTGCGTATTTGAGATGACTATTTGACATGATTTCTAATTATAAATTTTAATGAAATTTGAATTATTACGATAAGTAAATTTCTTTTCTATGTTACAAGTTACTAGAAGCATGTAAATTATCCAACAATGTTTAAGGAATAATTGAGTTTCTTCTTCAAAAATTTAGTGCTCTGTGGCATATAATGAAATGAGCGTGTTTTTTTTTAAAACTAAAATAGGCCTTTTCCAAACTCGTAAATGTTTTTCATATGAATGAAAACACGATAAAACATATTCCAAATTCGGAATGTTGACATGAACAATTAATGAGTTCGGAAATTGTATCAGCTCTTCCTATTAATGGAAACAACGTTTTTTCCAAACTTAGAAATAATTATTTTCAAATTTCCAAACTCGAAAAGGGCCATTTTAAAAGGTGGTTTGACAAAACCGCATTAGGGTTAATTAAAGGAAGTTATACCTGAACCGTGTTTAATTAGCCCAAATTAAAGGGGGTTATTGAAAACCACCTTTAATCAACCCAAAACCACCTTTAATTTTAATTAGAGGAAACAAACAGATATTTCCAAGTTCGGAAACGCCAATTAAAGGCAGCTTTAGGCTCAAATATCAAAATTGTCTTCCATTGCTGCCTTTAATAGAAGGTTACAAACTAATCCAAAGATTATTAAACAAACTATCCTACCTAACCTTTTTTTATACAGGAAAAGCATTAGTTATTAAGCAACAAACCCAACAGCCCAATCAGTTGCAAATGATTAATGAGCTTTAGATCAAACTCAATTACTAACTCTTCGCAGGCATCAGTTTCAATAACAAAAAGCTGAGACAAATCAGGCATTCTTAGTACTGGGTTGTTGTTGTAAAGTCATGAGAAATTTATGGATTAATGTGTTGGCATTTTTTAACTAGTGTTAAAGAAGAAAAAAGTTCCATGTTGGAAAAAATGAGAGATTTCAGATTTGGTGATTATAATATTGCGTCGAAATTAATTTATGGAAACTTGGAGTTTAAGCAGTATTTAAATCAGCGTTTAGAAGCATAATGGTATTATGGAAAATACCTATAAATATGGAATTAGATTCATGGAATATTATGAGATATTTGAAAAAAGGAAAATCCATTTATTTATGAGATTTTGATATGCTTCAGAAGTAGATAAGGAATAGGAATATTATGGAGATAAACATGGAGTATTCTGATCTGCACATGGACTATAAATAGAGAACATTAACGGCTGCAATGTGTGAATTTAATTGAGAAAATATGTACTCCATATTTACGTTCTGCCGAGAGTTTTGTAAGAGTCAGAACTTATATGTTCCAACATACATGACATGTTGATCAAGTTTAGAGTCGTATACCTAAATTTCTCGGGAGTAGGAGATCCAGCGTCGACAAGTTTCGAGGTCATAGGGAGTCTGATCAAGGCGGATCGGTAGCAAGGGGAGCTTGCAAAAATCCACACGTTAATAATTAGAAGATAAGTATAGTTGTATGGTGTACTGTGTATTGTATATTTCTAATTGGAGGATTTATTCTGAACTGGGCCAGGCCTCGCAGATGTATGTGGTTTTCATCGAACTGCGTAACCAAGTTGTATGTCTTGTTCGTTATTTCATTTACATACTTGGTTAGATATGCTATGTTGGAACATAGGCCTATTAGTTAAGATAAAACGTAAAAACAAATTTTCAATTGGTATCAGAGCTTGATCACTTACGTTTTACCTTGGTTGTGTCAAGGAAAGTGTGATCCAGTTTTACCATGGAGACAAAGGAAGAAGTTTATGTGTCTCGGCCACCACTGTTGGAAGGAATAAACTACAACTATTAGAAGACACGCATGAGAGTCTTTATAAATTCACTGGATGAACTTGCATGGCACTTCGTTGAAACCGACTGGAATCCCCCAATTGAAGATGAAGAATCCAGCTCGAAGGAGAAAGAATGAGAGTCAAGTTCAAGGAAACAAAAACTCAAGGATAAATCATCATGGTCTCGAGATGAATTGAAGGCTTCACTGGCTAATTCCAAGGCGTGAATGCTATCTTCACAGCAGTGGATGAAAATAAGTTTAGACTCATCTCTACATGTCATCAGGCTAAGAAAGCATGGGATATTTTTGCATACTATACATGAAGGAACCTGACGTGAATATAAGCTACAGATGTTGGCTACAAAGTTTAAAGAGTTGAAAATGGAGGAGGATGATACGATTGCCACTTTCAATGGGAAACTTCAAGACATCTCCAACATGGCTTATTAACTGGGAAAAGTCTACAAGGAATCTAAGTTGGTGAAGAAGACCTTGAGATCACTGCCCAAGAGATTTGCAATGAAGGTTGCAGCAATAGAAGAATCTAGAGATGTATCCACAATGTCCTTGGATGAATTGATGGGATCACTACAGACATATGAGATGACTATAGAATAGCCTGCAAAGAAAACTCATAAGGAGTTGGCCTTTAAAGTATCTTCATCACGGGATAACCACGAATCAGATAGTGAGAATTGTATTGAAGAAAATTCTTCTCATCACTAAGAACTTCTTAAGGATGAAGAAAAAGTGGTGAACAAGAAATCGCAAGAAAGAACTGGCAAAAATAGGCCTCGTGGACAGAACTTTGGAAATAATCGTGGGATACGCATGGAGCAAGGAAATCAGCAGTTCTCTAGAAACCAAAGTGGTGAAGCAAAACAGCCAGGAAGGATTCAATGTAGAGAATGTAAAGGTTTTGGACATATTCAGGCTGAATGTGCAAATACCCAGAAGAAGCAAGGAAGGTCGTATGTCACCTCGTGGAGTGAGGATGAAGAAGATAAGAAAGATGAAGAGGAACTTACCAGTAATTATGTAGCATTTGGAAAAAAATTCACAATAATACACTAGGAGTGGACGTATGTTCCAACACAGATAATTCTGTATGTTCCAACACAGATAAGTCTGTATGTTTCAACATAAGTTCTGACGATACTTCCAGCAATGATGAAGACCAACCCGTGAGTGATAAATATATATACACTTCATATGAACAAATGTATTACATGTGGTTGAAGGTTGCTAATGCAAACAAGTCCCAAAAGATGGAGAAAAATCAACTGGCCGAGACGAAGAAGGAACTGGTAGTATTGGTTGAAAATCATAAGAATGAATTTGAGGATCTGAAGTTGAGACTGTATTCTGTGACTGAGAGAGCAGAGGTGGCAGAAGCAACAATCACCAAGTTAAATAATGGAAAGCCAAAGCTCGGTGATATTTTGACCATGGGAAAAAGTTTTGGAGATCGACAAAGAATTCTCTATGGCAATCCATCATGCAATGCGGGAAATCTCAAAGCAGAAGTTCAAAACATGAAGAAAAAAGTTTTTAAAACCCATCAACGAAAACCTCTCATCTGTAGATATTGCATGTTTCAAGGCCATATTGAGGAACAATGTCTTAGATTACTCAGAGATATCATGAATAGGCGACAACTGTCTATTTGTTCCAACGTAGATGATACCCAATGGTCAAGGATGGTTCGAAAGGCATGGGTTCCTAAACGCATTAATGTTTCCTTTGTTGCTCACACTTCTCTTATTGCACATTCTAGAGACTCATGGTACTTTGATAGTGGATGCTCTAGACACATGACTGGAACTCAGGAGTTTCTAACGAAAATTAAACCATATGATGGTGGTTTTGTTACTTTTGGAGATGGTAAGAGAAGTCGTGTTATTGGCAAGGGTGAAATGCACATTGAAGGATTTCCTGTGTTCACTAGTGTATTTCTTGTTGATGATCTAAAGGTGAATTTTCTAAGCATCAGTCAATTGTGTGATGACAATAGAACAGTCGAATTGCAGGAAGATAAATGTGTTGTAAGACATAGCAAAGATAAAGTACTTTCTGGTATTCGATTGTCGGACAACTGTTACCTCTTGGAGCAAGTGAGATGCCTGAGTTCAAAGCAAGATGAAGGAAATTTGTGGCATAGGAAGCTTGGCCATATCAACTACAAAACCTTGGTGAAAATTGCCAATTTGAAGGCAGTACGAGGTATGCCCACACTTACGACAAAAGATGGAATTGTATATGTTCCATGTCAACAAGGTAAACAAATTCGGTCTTCTCACTCTTTAGTTCAGTAAATTACTACCTCAAGGAATCTAGAATTGCTTCATATGGATTTAATGGGTCCAGTCAACACACCTAGTGTGAGTGGTAAGAAGTAGATTTTTGTATGTGTTTATAAGTTTTTAGATATACTTGGGTGGTGTTTCTCAAAGAAAAATATGATATTGTGGATGTGTTTAGAAGTTTAGTTATAAAATTGCAGACAAAGAAGGGAAGTCTGGTTGGAAAGATAGTCAGAATCAAAAGTGATCATGGCAGGGTATTTGAAAACTCTCAATCCTGTGATTTCTGTGATGAACTTGGTATTCAACATGAATTCTTCCAATCACTCCACAGCAGAATGGCATTGTCGAAAGGAAGAATAAAACACTTCAGGAGATGGCTCGAGTCAAGCTTGCAGAAAAAGGCATACACAAAAAAGGTAGGCAAAAGTTGTCAACACAACTTGTTATACTATTAATCGAGTGTATCTTTGGCTGTTTACCAGAAAAATATCTTACGATATTTGGATGGGAAGGAAGCCAAGTGTATCTCACTTTCATGTGTTTGGAAGCAAGTGTTATATTCTCAGAGATAGAGATCCGTTGGCAAAGTTTGATAATCGTAGTGATGTAAGAATAATTCTGGAGTATTCTGCGAATAATCGATCTTATCATGTTTACAATCTAAAAACACTCTCTCTTATGGAGTCTATAAATGTAGTTGTGGATGATTATGATAATAAACAGAGTTCGAATGGAAAGGAAGATGAACCAGATGCGGAGCATGTTTTAACACAAGAGAATTCACCTGAGCAGACGGACTATGTTGGAACATCTGACCAGCCAAAAACTGATAATGAAGAGTATGTTGGAACATCTTCCCCCACACCAAGTCTGCATGTTCCAACACAGAAGGTACCAGAACCTATCTCAAGAAGAACTCGATCGATTCCTAGAGTTAACTACAGAGCATTAGCAGGGCTACAATGTTTCATCTCACTAATTGAGCCAAAGAACTACAAGGAAGCACTACTTGATGAATATTGGATTGCGGAAATGCAAGAAGAACTCGATCGGTTTGAACGAAATGATGTGTGTTATTTCACTCCTCGTCCAAAAGGTGTAAATGTTATTGGTACAAGGTCGATTTTCAAGAACAAGTCTGATGCTGATGGTCAGATTACTCATAATAAAGTTACAATCGTGGCTCAAGGATATACTCAAGTCGGAGGAGTCGACTTTGATGACACTTTTGCATCAGTTTCCAGGTTAGAATTTATTCGCATCTTGCTTGTTATTTCTTGTACTAGAAATTTTACATTATATCAGATGGATGTGAAAAGTTCTTTTCTGAATGGAGTGGTGAAGGGGGAGGTATAAGTGGAACAACCTAAAGGATTTGAAGATCCTCATTATCCACATCATGTATATAGACTTAAGAAGGCACTACACGGTCTGAACCAGGCACCTAGAGCATGGTATGAACGACTGACTAACTTTCTACTTAAGAAAGGTTAACGTTGAGGGGGATTAGATCGTAATTTATTTGTGCTTACCAAATCCGCAAAGTTTTTTATTGCTCAAATTTATGTGGATGACATTGTGTTTGACTCTACTTCGTCATCTATGGTGCAAGATTTCGTGTCACTAATGCAGGCTGAGTTTGAGATGATCATGGTTGGAGAACTCACATATTTTCTAGGTCTTCAAGTTTAACAAGAAAATAATGGGTTGTTCATAAACCAAAGCAAGTATTCCTTGAATCTTGTGAAGAGTTTCAGACTTATTAGTGCACATGTTGTACGAACTCCAATGCCAACTAAAGAAAAATTGGTGAAGGATGAGAAAGGTGTTTCAGTCGATCAGAAACTATACATAAGCATGATTGGGTGTCTTTTGTATCTTACTGCTAGCCGACCAAATACATGTTTCTGTTTAGGTGTCTGTGCAAGATTTCAGGTTGATCCGAAGGAATCTCATTTGAGTTAGTCAATATGTTAGTGGGACTTATGATTATGGTATCTGGTATTCTAAGAATCAAGACTCAGATCTTATTATCTATAGTGATTCTGATTGGGCTTGCAATGCAGATGATCGTAAAATTACTACTGGTGGTTGTTTCTTTATTGGCATGAATTTGGTCTTTTGGTATAGTAAGAAGCAAAATTTTATTGTGTAAATCTTTTGGTATCATTTTCTAAATCTAAGTATCTTTCTTCTAAAAGTTTTTGCGTACAGTTATTGTGGATGAAACAAATGTTGAATGACTATGGAATTCAACAAGGGTCTCTAAAGATTATGTGTGACAACAAGAGTGCGATTGACATCTCTAAGAATCCGGTTCAAAATTCAAGAACAAAGCACATTGACATCAGGTACCATTTTATTAGAGACTTAGTTGAAAGAAAGGAGGTTGTGGTTGCCTATGTTCCAACATGTGAGCGGTATGCAGATATATTCACTAAACTGTTGAACGCCTCAACTTTAGAATTTCTAGGACAATACCTTTGTGTGTGTAGAATATGAGGTACTTTTCATCCTTAAATTTCTCTGTACATTATGCTGGTTTGTTTTCTTTTGTTTCAAAAAACAAAAAAAATAGAAAGACGAAATTTTTAAAAAAGGATGAAGTATGTTGGAAGTTAAATATGTGACATGATTTGACTTGAGAAGAAAGGTAATTATTTTCTTGGAAAGGTAAAAAGAAAGACACAGATAGAGAAGTGAAAAGGGAAGAAGTTATTTTTTGTTCAAATTCTTCCATCTCTCCATATTCCCTCTTTTTCGCATTGCACTCTCCTTCTCCTACCAAACTTTAACATCTTGGAAGTTATCTCCCCTAAGTTTGTGCAATTTGAAAAAAAACTCCTTAGACAACCTAAAATCTACAGTGATTCTACTACAATGGCTGGAAACAATAAGCCAATTCCACTCACCGCCGGGAAACCTGAGAAGGAAGCATCAAGCAAGACGAATGTCCAATATCAAAAGGTAACCAGTTCAAGTTTCTCTCATTTTGTTTGGGAAGGAAAATAGTTTGCTTCGGTGAAAGAAGTTTTTGAGTGGGTGCAAGCAAATAGAATTACTGTAGATATGAGAAACTTAGAGAATCTTAAGGTGGAATTTCTTGAAGTTAATATGGAGGAATTGCTCTCATGTGATATAAGAGAGTTGTTTGATATTGAGCATTTTGAAGTTAAATTGTTTAGGGGTGAATATAAAGAGCATAAAGGGAAATACATGTTCCATGTTTACTCTTATATTCCTGGAAAGAGTTCTGAAAAAATTGAAGAGATTACTGATGAGGAGGCTATAGGCTTGGAAGTGATTAGGTCTACGAATCAGTTGAAAGTTGTTCAGTTTGATGCCGTGAATGCTAAGACGGTTGAAAAGCTCAGGGCTTTAAAGCCTCCAATGATAGTTCTGTCCGACAGTGATGAAGAAGCAGATGCTGGGTATGTTCCAACATACCAGCATGAAGATGAGATGGAGGTTGATGAGCCTGAATTGGGTTTTGTTGGGGATAGCTTGGGAAATCAAGACTTCCCTATGGATGATGGATTTGCTCATGATGAAATGGCGGCTTCAGAGGTTGTAAAGAGAGGGGGAGATGACCCCACAAAGGAAGCTGCTGAGATAGAGTACTATGTTCCAACACAGGGAGATGACCATGTTGGAACACATGAGCAGCAGAAGGAAGAATATGTTCCAACACAGGAACCTAATCTTACCTATTCCAGTGACGAGGTACTTGATGAATTCATCCAGAACAGGGTGAGGAAGGCTAAAAGGAAGTATATTGTAGCTGAGTCATCACAACCAGCGAAGAAAAGTAAGGTGGCAGAATCCTTACCAAAGAAGAAGAAAACAGCTCTCACCTCCTCCTGTAAGTGATGCTTTTTCAGAAATTTACTAGGATGAAAATTATGAAAAAATGGGAGAAGTGTTTTCTCAAAGGAGGATTATTGATGAGAGAACAGTAGATTTGCTAGCCTACAAATTAAGTGGATTCTCTAATTTTCTGGAACTTATTGGCATGAAGAAGGTTGCATCTGTGTTTCTAGACTACAACAAACAGTTGGCTTGTGAGGTTTATTCAAACCAGATGGCTGGGAATCGTGAGAAGGATTCACCTTGGTGTAACCGAGTTTATGATAGAGGAAGGATTGTGAATTTCTCTGCTGAGAAGATTAACAGGTTGCTAGGGCTGAACACACCTGAGTTTAAAGGTATTTTTTCTGAGGAGATAGAGGTCACGGATGATCAAATTTTGGCTGAGATATCTGGAGGAGTTAAAACAGAGTGGGCTGTAACTGGGTATTCTCAAGCATCATGTCAAACCTCCAGGTTCTTTGGACTTTAACAAGTAGTTGTAAACTGTTGGATGCCATCTTCAAATACTACAGCCCTGACCCAAGAAATGGCAAAGTTGCTCTACTGTGTTGGAACACAGAAACCGTTCAACCTTACATTACTCAAACAGCAGAGTATTGTGCGACAAGCTATATCTCCAAAGGCCAAGCATACTGGTGCACCCATTTTATATAGTTATTTTTGGATCTTTTGTACTCATTTTGGTAGTCTTCTATGTTTTGGATACTCTATTTTACCTTGAATTCCTATTATTAGAGTTGAGAGCAACTTTATCGCATTTGCCACTTGTAATAAGAATTCTGTGAGACGAGGTAATTGTTGAAGATTTGAAGACCCTGAAGACTCCATTTTGAAGACTATGAAGACTTTTGAAGACCCGGAGAAAGGAAGAAGAGAAGACTACATGAAGACCA
>JAULKM010125026.1:0-20300 GCA_032355605.1 Rubia tinctorum | reverse complement strand
AGAAGAAAGGAACAAAACCTGGTAAAATGTTAATAGTCTACTAGGTATATTCAACTAATATCAGTCTCTGGCAGGATGCAACAGATTTGTGCAGATGTCCCCAATTAATTTTTTATAATAACTCTATATAAAAAATATGGAAAAATATAACAGATGACTGGAAAAGGCACCATCAAAACTCCAAATACTGTCAACAACTACTCTCTCTGATCAAGATCATTCAAAGCTAGGCACAATGCATCATAACTTCTGAAATTCCCTTCATCCATTACAATCCATCAGTTATTGCACCTTAATTACCATCAATCAAGATAATTTACAAATAGCAACTGATAGGAATCTTGATTGCCTTTGCACACTTATAGTTTGGACGACAAAGAAACTGCAAACCTTCCCTCCTATCAAATAACCTGGATTGCAAGTAACTCCACTCTAAAATGCTCTGACATAAGAACATTTATACCTTAAAATGTATTGCATTAACTTTATTTTATTCATTCAACAGTAAAACAAAACTGTAAATAAATAACAGGAAAAAGGAAAAGCATTATCTACCTTTCCTTACTGTGAACTTGTTATGAATTTGATTGACTACAGCTAAGCTAAACTGAGCGTATCTACTCCAACCATACGGCAAAGTTGTTGAATCTGCAACATCAAGATACATTGACAAATGATCCACATTGTTCCCCTTGGGAAAGATAAGCACCCGCCTGCCATCCACAATGAAACAAAAGAAACTTCACCGGTCAGATGTCAGAAACATTACTCAAGTGTACGAATCTAGCATTATGTAAAACCAAAAGGCAGGCTACCATTTATATCCTCCCACGTAGAAGACTTCAGAATACAGCTTCTTAACATTCAACCTTGAGAAGTTCTCAATTGTCCAAGTAAAGCGAGCTGACGGCGGATCATCAGCCGTTTGAACATCACCGGTACTTGTTGCTTCTGAAGCTGAGGTAACTAAACCGGAAAAAAAGTAAATCAAATCAAATTTCAAGATGAAGTCGCGAACTGGCGATTCCATACAAGAACATGCAAGAACTGACATCACCAACGGAAAATGCATACCTTCCATGGGAGCGGGGCCTTCAATTGGAAAATCAGAATGTGGAACGAGCACCTCGTCATCTTCAGGCTGTCATTAATAAGAAGCAAACATGTTATTGGATATGGTAAAGTTAGACACTGTTGATCGATCAAGAACCCTAAAATTCAAGCATTCCGATAATAAAAGCTAAAATTGAGGGCTCAATTCCTCTCCGCAACACCAATCCCGAAAAAAACTAAAAAATAATCGCCTGCGGAGATCGATAATCCTGATGCAGCAACTTCAACGAAGATACTAGCTGAACTAAAACGAACAATTAAGAAGAGGGCGAAGCACGCCGACACTGAATTCGACGCCATTTCACGCACATAGAATCAAACTGCAACGCGCGCAGGTGTATAGATACAGTTGTACATGTACGAATTCGTAGAAGGTATTACCTCCATGGGAGGTGGGGTCACGAGTGTCATGGGCGGAGATTCCGCGTCCGTACGATCGGAGAAATCGGTGAGGATTCAGAGGGGCTGAGGTTGGCACGATCGATTGATTTGAAAGGGGAAACTCTCCGTACTACACTTTTTTTTTTCGGATTCAGGAGAGAGAAGGGAGGGTAGTTTCGGGATTATTTTGGATGAGGGCATTTTTACTCTATGGCGGAAGTTTCTCTTTCTGTCTGTGAATTACCGCGGTCAAAAATCCTATTATATGACAGCCTATTGGGGGTAGTTACCTTTTTTCTCTTTAAAATCTTATTAAATGAACGAAATCTATAGTATCTATAACTAATACTGACGTGTTTACTGTTTTACGTGTCACTACTCACTATCTCTATAAGACTATAACCATAAGATTAATTCGTATAGGTATAGGGTCTTCATGGGTAATATAAATGGCCATGATATGTTTTTCAATGTATTTGTCAGAATAAATCAGTTAGATGATTAGATTTAATTTTATCTTGTTGACTAAGATATAGTTATATTAGAACTAGTCTACGTTCATGCTTTGTACTCTCTATTTATTATCTTCATGATTAATGATAATCATTACGGGAAATATCTTCTATCATGGTATAAGGGCAAACCAAGTCAAAAATTTCCAAAATTTTTAAACCCTCTATTTTTTTCTTTTTTTTTCCAAACGGCAACCACAACTCTTCTCCCTTGCCAATCGTATTTTCACCTCCCTACCCCCTCTCCCACGCTCAATTCCCCTGCGTTTCTAAACCTTCGTCATGTATGAAGAAAAACTCTCATACAACACCTTGCTCCACATGATGACGATCAAGCTTTCGTCATCAACTTATCTCTTGTGGAAGCGTCAGATTGGCTATGTTCTCAAGGCTCAGAAGCTGTTTGAATTTCTCGATGGATCAAAACCTTGTTCGACTCTGCCTCCTCTGTCGTCAGCCGGTTCCTCCTCTACCATCACTTTGTGGCGGGCGTGTTCTCTCCCTCCAGTGGTGCTACCAAACCAGATCCAATAGCGGCTTATTGAAAAAATCAAAGGTAGAATATGATCAGTGGGTAGATTAAGATCAATGTGTCTATAGTCTTCTCTTTTCATCTCTGACTCCTGAAGTATTAGCAGAGATTCCAAATTGTGCCACATCCAAAAAATTCTGGGATAATATTGCAGCCATTTTTCATGATAGCAGTGCCTCCGCCATTCCGCGTCTGCGTGCTGATGCTCATGGTATACGTAAGACTGGTACAGTACACGAACTCCATCTTAAATTTAAAGAATTATTTTAGAAATTGTCTATGATGGGTTCTCCTATAACTAATGATGATCGGATTATTCGGTTCTTGACTGCTCTTGGTACTGAATTTAAACATTTTTCTGCACCCTTGATTAATTTCTCCCATACTCTATCATATGCCGATGTTTTATCTCGTGCCAAAAACCACGAGGTTTTTTTGAGGAATTTACAGGGAAAATCGAAATCAGTCGTCGGAACTACCGCGTTCACAACAGGTAAAAACCCCTCGGCCGGCCGCGATTGGGATCACGCGCCGGCGAGGGGCGGCAGCGCGTATTGCTCACGTGCTGCTAGGGGTGGACGATTCGGCGGATGGAGCGGCGGCGGGTCCTCTGCTAGACAGTTTCCAGCTGGTTCTGGTCGCGAGAGGCTGTACTGCACCTGGTGTGGTTGTCTCAGTCATTATGCTGCGACTTGTTACAGAATGTTGGCACATACTGGTTCTCAGGGTCTTCGTACAGAGCCTACCCATCTGGCTAAAAAAATTCAGTCATCCATGCAGTTAGAGCCCTCCACCGCACCTCCGATTGGTACATTGATTATGCCGCCTCCAGTCATATAGCATTATTTGCTTCCGATTTGGAGATTGTGACTCCATATTCTGGTAATTCTTATGTCTCTATTGGTAATGGTGCCTCTATTCAGATTTCTCATGTTGGTGATTCTACGATTATGATGATTTATATTTATATGATATTCTGGTCATTCATGAGATTACTAAGAACTTGTTGTCTATTGGTAAACTAACCAGAGATTTAAATGTTTGTGTCACTTTTGATGATCGGAACTTTGTCATTTAGAACAAAGTTTCCTAAGGCAGTCGTGGGCAGAGGCCACAGTGAAGGTGGTCTTTATGTGTTTGATAGAGGCAATGCAACTTTAGTTTCTCATTTACAACAGAATAAAGGATACACATCTTACGAGCTTTGGCACGCTCGCTTAGGTCATGCGCCGGCAATAGTCATTTCCAGTTTCTAGAAGTCTAGTTTACTTTCAATTTCTTCCTTGTTGCCTAAACAGCTAACCTGCGCCCTTTGTGTTATGGAAAAAGGTCAACGGTTGGCTTTTGTTGAGAACAATAAATGTGTTGCGCACGTACTTGATTTGATTCACTGTAACTTGTGGGGGGTTTTCCCCTGTTTTATCGGTGAATGGTTTTTCATATTATGCCTTATTTGTGGATGTTTTTTCTTGTTTCACTTGGCCTTTTCCACTTCATCGTAAGTCGGATTTCATTAACACTTATTTACAGTTTGAGGCACTGGCTGAGAACCAATTTTTGGCTAAAATCAAGGTTTTTTTTAAAGTGATGATGGTACGGAGTTTTTGAACACTCGTTTACAATCTCATTTTG
The DNA here is from genome assembly GCA_032355605.1 of Rubia tinctorum. Classification (NCBI taxonomy): domain Eukaryota; kingdom Viridiplantae; phylum Streptophyta; class Magnoliopsida; order Gentianales; family Rubiaceae; genus Rubia; species Rubia tinctorum. Next base: position 16,130 of record JAULKM010125026.1, on the reverse strand, counting down.
CTCCTAAGGGTATTCACCACCAGATTTCCTATCCCTACACGCCATAACAGAATGGTCGCGCAAAGGGCAAACACAAAAATGTTGCCGAGATAGGTCTCACTATGTTGTTTCATTCGCACCTGCCTATTTCTCACTGGGATGATTCCTTTGCCACAACTACCTACACGATTAACCGATTACCTACTCATGTTCTTCATGGAGCTTCTCCTTATGGGCTTTTCTATGGTCTCCACCCTATATACTCGAGTTTTCATCCATTCATGTGTTGGGTTTTTCCGTTTATTCATCCTTATGTTGAGCACAAGTTGGCTCCTCGTAGTCCTTAGTGTTTTTTCTACTATAGATCCTAGGATAAGGGTTTTTGGTGCCTTGATTCATCCACATGCAGGGTTTATATCACCCACCATGATCATTTTGATGAGACATATTTTCCATTTACTGCCTCCACTACTTCGGTCTTAGGCTCTTTTCCATCCACCCTTGATGTTTCAGCGTTTATTGACCCTGATGACGAGTATACACCACTGCTTCCTGCCCGAGTGGTTTCCTCACTGCCTTTGTACTTTTTGCGATGATCTAAACTCAGCATCTCGGCTGCCAGGTCCAGCTCCTTCACCGGTGTTGTCGGTTGTCCCTTGTCCGGTCAGCTTGGTTTTTCCATCTCCGGTTTCATTGGCAGCCTTGTTCACAGCAGTATCACCGGCCTCCACTCTTCCGAGTTCTCCCCCTCGACCACATCAGTATTGTATGGCCATTAGTTCAGCTATTGGGGCTATACGACGTAGGGATTACTCATACATTATTGCTCACGGTCTCACTGCTGCCTTATTCTCTCAGTCCAAGCCCACTGATTATCACACTGCTCTTTAGGATCCGGCTTCGGTTTCTGCCATGGATGATGAGATGACAGCTCTTAGTTGTCAGCAGACTTGGGACTTGGTGCTTTGCCCTTCGAACATTAACATTGTTGGCTCCAAATGGGTCTATCGGCTCAAGTATCAACCAGATGAAACTACTGAGCATTACAAGCCCAGACTTGTGGTGCAAGGTTTCTCGCGGATTTCGGGATTCGATTTTGACCACACTTTCAGCCCAGTGGTCAAGGCCTCTATTGTTCGAACAGTTCTTGCCATTGCCACCGTGCGCTCCTAGTCGCTTCATCAGCTAGATGTCAAGAACGCCTTTCTTAATAGTGTTCTCAATGCTCTGGTCTTCATGAAGCAACCAGTAGTTACAGGGATCCCATTCATCCGGACTATGTTTGTCGCTTGCAGAAGGTCATTTATGAACTTAAGCAAGTTTCGTGGGCATGGTTCCAGCGCTTCAGCACTTATTGACACAGCTCGGGTTTTAGTGCAGCTCCACTGACATGTCATTGTTGGTTCTTTCGAGGGGTTCCTCATTGTTTTATCTTCTAGTGTATGTGGATGACATCATTCCCACAAGTAACGACTCGACTCTCCTTTGGCAGTTTATTGATTGGACACATTGTGAGTTTGCGATTAAAGACCTTGGCACTCTTCACTAATTTCTTAGCCTTGAATTTTTGCCTACTTCATCAATTTTACTTCTTGGTCAGGAAAAGTATGCTCGGGACATTCTGACTCTCGTCGGGATGTCAAATACTTTACTAGTCTCTACTCTATTTGTGTCAGGTTCTCATTTGCACTGTTCTACCAGCCCTTCATTATGGAATCCAAATCTGTATTGTTCGTTGGTTAGAGCTCTTCAGTATTTGACCATCACTCATCCAGACTTGGCCTTCTCGGTCAACATAGTCAGTCAGTATCTTCAGGACCTCAGAGATGATCATTTTGCGGCAGTTACACAGATTATGCGCTATATTAGAGGTACACTTCGTTTTGGTCTCACATTTCATTCTGCCAGTTCTCTTAAGGTGTTGGGGTATTCCGATGCTGACTGGACTCACTGTCTGGAGACTCGTAGATTTACTTATGGATATGCAGTCTTTCTTAGTGGGAATCTTGTTTCCTGGAGTACCAAGAAACAGCCCACTGTTTCTCGTTCTAGTAATAAGTCTGAGTACCAAGCTCACACTGCTTCAGAGGTTGTTTGGCTTACTCGCTTACTTCATGATCTTTGAGTTCCTTTGTCCTATTCTCCGTTGTTGTTATGTGACAACAGTAGTGCTATTTTCTTGGCTCATAATGCAGTGGCTCACAACCGGGCGAAGCATATTGACATCGACTATCACTTTGTTCGGGAGTTGGTGGCCTCCGACAAGTTTCGAGTTGCGCACGTACCCACTACTCTTCAGATAGCTGACATTTTCACAAAGGGGCTTTCTTATTTGTTGTTCGAGTTCTTCAGATCCAAGTTGTGCATCAGCAAACATCCGACGCTTCGCTTGCGAGGGGCGCCAGAATAAATCAGTTAGATGATTAAACTTGATTTTATCTTGTTGACTAGTAGACTATAGTTATATTATGACTAATCTACCTTTATGTTTTGTACTCTCTATTTATTCTCTTCATGGTTAATGATAATCATTACGAGAAATATCATCTATCAGCATTATTTGAGAAAATCTCTTGATACATCAACTAACCAGATTAATCATGAAAAATCTCATTCAATAATTTTCTTGGTAATATTATAATTATTTATACATTATAATAAATTTTCAAAGTTATAAGAATTTCATTGCAATAAATAATAAAAAATAATTTCATCATTTATATCAATTATAAAATAATTTTGTCTAACGGTTAGTCAGTGTAAAATAAGACTTTATGTTACCTATGTGTTACAATATTTATATATTATTATGTGTGTTTATATAATTTATATAGGGTTTTGGAATATAGTAGTCGTGGTCCTTTGCCCCAATCCAAATTTTCCACCTATTTTTTGGTGATATTCTCTATCAAAATTTGGCCACATATTTGAATAGACATATGCGAATTAATATTATCATATATGGTATTGTTGAACTAAAAAAATAATTTGACACTTGTATAAATTTATCTCATTTAAAAGATTATATAATAGTTTCTCTAGGTACTTCGGATGACACAGAGTGCGACACTATGGGTAAATACACATCTCATCTTATTTTCTTATTGACGTTTCAACGGTGCCATCATGGGTAGATCGGGGAACATGGTAGGAAGGAAGAAGCTCAAAGTTCAACTAGCGAGAGAAGAAAATGGGGAATGAGGAAAAGCAATTGGGGATATAAAAGGATAATATGTGGAGAATGTCAGAAAAAAGAAGGTTGGTCAATTTAGGTAGAAGAGAAGGTAATGACGAACATAGTAATGGACTCAATAAGAAACAAGGGTCAAACCCCGATTCAAAGTGAAAGCCCAACAAAAGCATATCGGAGCAAGTCACAGACTGTTGTCAAGAGACTCACATGGAGAGTTTCTTCGTTTACTACAAAACTCCGAAATGGTCCTCGCTCTTCGATTCTCAAAGTACGAAACAATCAATATAGGCGGGATGGATCTTGGTAAAATAACTGAATAAGATGTTTAAGATGAGCAAACCAATAGGAGAACTGCATAGTATGCAATGCAATGAGATGCAACTCTCCATTTTAAGGTACTAGATGGTTTTCTTTACATAATTTGGGGGAAAGTAGAGAAAATTTGGCAATTACGGAAAGGTATTTTTATGGCTAAACTGTCTTCAAAATATGTTTGTGATAAAATTGTTAGTATGGAGATGATTATTTTTAATGGAAAATCCATGATAGTCAAATTGTGGGGAAATTTTTGGATATGAATGAACCTGATACTGTTCCGGTGTAGGTACAACTTCCAGATCTCCCCTTAGCCTATTGGAATCCTAAAACAATCAGTAAAATTATGAGTTTGATTGGCAGACCAGAATGCTTAGACAAAGCCACGACGGAGAAATGAAAGACTAGCCTACGCTAGGCTACAAATAGAAGTTAAAATTGGGGATTATGTGCCAGATAAAATACTTTTTTTGTGAATGAAAGAATGGTGATTGTTTTTTAAAAAATAGTGCTCGATTAAAACCTATTTAATGCTTTGGGTGCAATATGTATGGTCACCATGAGAGTGAATGTAAGAAGGGGAGGATCAGGGAAAGATGCAGATGAAAATTCAAATAAAGACTCAAGTGTTCATACTAGTAAAAAATAAAATGGTTAATGAAATTGGGCAGGAAATTGAAAGAAGATGAGTGGACAGTGGAAAGCAAAGTTCAAATGTCTAGGTGGAAGCAAATCAGAAGTTGTGCCATTATATGGATGGTAAATTGGCAGAGGGAACAAGGAGGAAAAATCACATGATAAATGAGTAGCATTGTAACATGGAAAATCAATGGGTTAAATAAAAGGGCTAATCATAACGAAGTTAGAAGGTCCAGCCTAAAAAACCAAGTTGGCTTGCTGGGACTATTAGAAAAAAAGGAAGTGGAGATTGGGAGAAGAATCGGGTTTGATGGAATTTAAGAACAAACAACACGAATGAAATCAAAGGGAAAATTTGGATTTCATGGAGACCTGATAGCTATAATATAAAAGTTTTACATCAGAAGGAGCATGGATGGATTAGGAGGGCAAGAAAAAGAATGATACCAATAGGTTCTATTGTACCATTTTTTTACAGTTTTAACACTGTGAAGAAAAGAGCAAATATGTGGGAGTTTCTGAAAATAGTATGGCAAAGGAATTTACCATGGTTGGTAATGGGAGATTTCACCATTGTTTCCTAAAGACGGAATAAGTGGTACTCATGTTAAAGATAAGGAGATGGAGAACTTTAAAATTATCGTAGAAGAACGAGAGCTAGAGGTGATAAAAATAATTGGCCCTATTTTTACATGGATCAATAGGATATCAAATGGTGATAGGGTGATGAGTAGAATAGATAGGGGCCTGTAATCAAGGAGTGGGTGGATGAATTTCAGGATGCAGTATGTGAAGTAGAAAAAAGAGCTAATTTATAATCATTTACCTTTTGTGATAAGATTCAATCAAAGATGGGAGAAAATGGTAAAGCCCTTCAGGTTTTTCAATTTGTGGTCTAAGTTCTTAACATTTCATGAATTGTTAAGAAATTCTAGGCGATGAGGAAAATAGGGAATTTGGAGGATGTAGCTGAAAAATATGGAGAAACCCCTCATAAATCTGAACAAAAATGAATTCAATGACATTAATAAGCAAGTTGATTTAGCATAGGAAGCTTGAAAGAAAGGCATGGAGAAGTTGAATGAAAATCCCGAGTCAAATGAGCTACAAGAACAGGAGCATAAAGTAAGCAAGGAGACATGGAAACTAAAAGAGGTAGAGTTTAGCTTTATTCAACAAAAAAGCTAAATTGCTATGGGTTTTGGAGGGTGACATGGCAACTAACGTTTTATACATTTTCTCAGTGGTTCAACTATCATTGTTTACTCTAGTGCACTTTAAACACATGTAAGGTAGTCGAAAGTTCCCTTGGGAGTGCATGTCTTACATTCGTTCCTCCGTCTGAAGTGCCCCAGGAAGTCTCTTAAATATAAGCTATTGGTGCATATTTTTATAGGGTTTATTAAACAGCGGTTCAGCTATCGTTGTCTACTTTAGTGCATTTGGATAAATGATCTAACTTTGACACTGCTATCGTGCACTAAAGTAAACGACAAAACCAACATATGAACTTTTAACGGTGGTTCAAGTCTCATTGTCGTTGATCACACTACATTAGACGTCAATTATTCAAAAATCATCCTCTAACTGATTTTGGGAGTCGTCCATCGTCAACCTAACTACCGAAACACATGTTTCAAATTTGGAACATAGGAAATACATATGTTTCAAAGGAAAAATCCATAACCATCGTGTAATAAAAACGTTAATGATGATCATGCACTAGTGAATTCTGCCAAAAGAATTTATAAAAAAATTCTTACTGAACTGACATCGAACGAGGAAGTCGTCAGATGTCATTTTGACTGCATTTTTCTAATAAAATAATAGCAGTTAAAACTCCACTTTTCACCATGCCTTATTTTTACCGTGGCTTGTAAAAGACCAATAAACGCAGTAAAATGCCTCCCACAATTGAAGTTCAAAGTCTTATTTGCACTATGATAAACTATGCAACAGTCATTATACTTTTTAAAATTAATTATTAAACTTCTTAACTTAAACATCGTGCATGCTAATTTAAACACATTATATTAACTTATACTTAAATGTAATAATACAAGAAATATTGCGTGTAGAGTATAATATTTTAAGTTACAAAATACAATATTTAAGTTAAGATAGTTGCTCGACAACTTATAAACATACCAAATTCCCAGAAACTTAACCCTTCATCATTAGTAGAGGGGAAATGAAGCACAGTGGAGATAAACCTACATAAACACCTAGTTAGAATGGTAAATCATCAAATCCTTAGTATTTTTATTTGTTTTGAAAAAACAGGTGCTATCCTTCTCATTAGTATAAGATTGTTACAATATTGTGCCAAGTTAAGGTTGTATAACCCCTACCTAACAACTATAACTAATCTATCTAATCTATGTTTGAAGTTTGAACACCTAGTTGGCTCACACACTGTGGACTGAGCCTCCCATAAATGAACCTTTCAATCCAATTTCCTAATTGACATCTACATGCTAAATTGGCAGTCTACTACTCGATTCTTCCAAACTTTGTCTTCACCGGGTTGCATTATCTCTATGGGTTTGGAGAAGTTGTTGCTAGATTTCTCCAATCTTCGGTGCAATGTTGTTGGGGTTTTTTGAGCGCATGTCCATTTTGTTTTAAAGCAGTCGGTACTGCGTGCCTCCATAATTATTCATCGTTGGTCATGTTCATCCCCATTGGGTTGCAACAACTCCGTAGTTCTTATTTTGGAGAACCTTTTTGGAAGATGTAGCTGGATTTCTCCAATCAATAGTAAGGACTTACCTAAATATCATCAGAGTTACGAAAGCACCAGCATGCCTAGAAAAAATAAAAACAAGCATAGAAAATTAAGGTTAACCTAAGCCCTTCTTTCATCCAAGAAAGTCATGCTACTACGTAACCTCTCTATAATTTAATAGTATTTATCGTCTGAGGAGCATTGACCTCGAATACCACCGTAGATTTGGTGTTACAAGCCAGTGGGAGCTCCGTTGTATACCACAAGGCTCCATTCGACAAATACAAACTAATACAAGAAGACCCATTTTCCTATTTCTCAGTGTGTCAGACCATGTACCTGACATAAGATGCCTTATTTTAATTGTTGCCCACAATCTATCACCACAACTAACAAAGTTAGTCAACCACCTATTCAAATTATCTCTCCACCACGGCTACCACGAGGCTGTTGTAGCTACAGGGGGGGTGCGACGAATATTGTAAGACAATGAGCTAATATGTGGGGATAAGGTAGATTTTTAGGATAGACTTAAAAGAGAAGTTATGTGGGATGTTCTTTATGCCTGAATTTTGGAAGGGGCGAGATGGAAGAAAGTTGGACCAACGTTGTGCTGTCGTTGACCATCGTCGATTGGTTGGGTCACTGTTGACAGGTCGGAATCATCCTTGACCTGTCAGAATCAACATTGACTAGTCGAACAGGCATTGATCCGCCGTTGTTTTTGTCACCGAAACCTGCTCTCAGAACTGACTCGCCGAAGGTGATTGCCCCAGTCCATTTTACTCGCTCTCTTCTAGATAAACGTCTTCGTCGGGCAGATCTAGTTATTTTACCTAGTGTCGGGATCAACCGCGTCTTTGTCCTACCAGAGTCTACGTGATATGACACTCAGTCAGATTTGCAGTGGTCTTTTATCCTTTGGTTGGCTAGGTCGTCGGCCAGAATTGGCTTTGGTTCGGGCCACCAAGCTCCATTATGGTTTTCTAGGTCCATCGTTCATGCTGAGACCATTGTTAGGATCGGTCGGCCGGCGCTTTCTTTCACTGACCGATTTCAACGCTCGGCAGATCTAGTCTTTTAGTCGCAGACCAAAGCTTGTCCCTTTGGTCACGGTGGTGCTCGCAGGAGGACCTCGACAGCAGCGGTGACTACCCTTCCCTCACTCACACTACCACTATACTACAGTTGGAGACAACATAAATAATTAAGAGAGTGGGGGAAGTTGTCAACCGGCCGGTGGTAGCAGTCTCCCCAAGGCTAGGGTTTAAGTTTGGTTTTTAGATCAGAGAGGAATGAGTGCATTGAGAAATTTTTTTCCTTATGCATTTTTTCTTCTTAATATTGATAAGAAGAAGTAGAAAGCATATTGAACATTAAGATGTTGACTTCTTCTATATGTATATACATTCTACGTATATTCTCTCTCTGATTATAGGAATCCTACTTGTATTCAGTTGTAACTTACTGAGTTAGTTTAGGAAAACCTATTGTAACTTTCTGTATAAAGTCTAATCATTAATAATGAGAAAATAATCATTTCCCAAATATACATTCAAACCCGTACATGGTATTAGAGCAGTAAAATCCTACAATTTTCCTTCTTCATATATTCTTCTCGCAGCAGTTAAATCCTACAACTTTCCTTCTTCATATATTCTTCACTCAGCAGTGATTTTCCTTCACCAATACTTTCCTTCTTTCCCAACAATTACTTCACCAATATTTTCCTTTTTCGGCAGCACACCTTCCACAGCAGTTACTTCACCAACATTTTCCTTCTTCTGCAGCAGTATGTCTTCCAAAAATAATCACTCCATCACCTCCGCAACTCAGGTTATTTTTACACCCCCAGGCGGTGCCGCAACCAACCTTCAATTCCCGACCCTTGTTGTTAGGCTTGATCGAACCAATTTCTCCCTTTGGCGTGGGACTGTCCGTTCTGAGCTTGAGGTTTATGAACCCGATTCCTTCCTTGTCTTCGACACTGCTCCTTCACCAACATTTTCACCCGTGCAAGGTTCGACCACTGGTGCTCCGAATCCAGCCTACAATACTTGGAAACTCAAGGACTGCTTGGTTCTTCTCTGGCTTCATTCAACACTAGAGGAGCTAATGCTTGGCCACATTGCCCGGGCAACCACGACTCTCGAAGTCCGGGTCACGTTGGAAAAAAAGTTTCATTCTCAGACAAGAGCACGTCAAATGCACTTTAAATAACATCTTCAATTGCTTACCAAAGGGTCCCTCTTCGTTCTTGAGTATGTTGAAAAGAAATGGGAAATTTTGGACTAACCGACTAAGTGTTAATGGTGGTTTCCAGTGAGGATTTTGTGGCATTCATACTTTTTGGATAAGGGGCTGAATACGGTGCTTTCAAAACAACCCCTAGAATGAGGTTGGAGCCTATCTCTTCCAACGAGTCATTGGGCTTACTCCTTCAAGAAGAGCAACGACTCCATGATTCTTCTAATTCCATCTTGCCTACTGCTCATGTTGCAACCAAAAAATACTCTAGCTCTACCCAGCTGTCGTCTGGACCTGAAGTTATGCTCGTTGGCAACCGTCTGAGGCTTATGTGTTAGATTTGCGGCAAGCCCCACCATGGCGCCCACAATTACCATCAACTCCTCAACTCGTCGGCTTTTCCTGCAATGAACAGACACATGACAAATTATCATTGGCAATCCAAGGCCTGAACCTAATCCTCAGCAAACCAGGCATATGCCGCATACAACTCCAGTCTCTCACAATTAACCAATTTGTGGGTAGTGTACTCCGGCGCCACCAATTATGTGACGGGTGACTTGCAAATTTGAACCTACAATATGATTATATAGGTTCTGACAACCATGTTTTTGGGGATGGTCAATCTCTTCCCATTACTCATTTAGGTCAATATACTTTATCTACTAAGTATGTTTTTGATTATTTTCCCCTTAAAAATACTATTGTTGTGCCTAAAATTTCCAAAAACCTTGTTAGTGTCTCTTAATTATACAAAGATAACAATGTTTTTCTTGAGTTTCACCCTAACAATTGCTTTGTTAAGAGTTTGCATGACAGGATTATACTCAAGGGAGTAGTTGAAAATGGCTTGTACCGGCTTCCTACTAGTTCACCATCCTCCGGTCCTAGAGTCTTTGTGGGTGAACGAGCCTCTGTTGCATGCTGACATCACTGTTTTGCTCATCCATATCAATATGTTTTGCATTGGAAATTAGTTGATTTATTTTACCTACTTCTGCAAATGTAGTGCTTGTCAGTTAGGTAAGAGTCATAGACATCATTTGTCGTCTTATCATGTTCCTTCAAATAACCATTTGATTTAATTTATTCAGATGTTTGGGGGCCTGCTCATGTACTTTCTTTGAATGGTAATTGTTATTTTTGTTATTTTCATCGATGATTGCACTAAATTTATTTGGGTTTATTTCTTGACTAATAAATCTTAAGTTTTTTCAGCATTCTCGTTGTTTAAGGTAATGGTAGAAAGTAGAAACCAAAATCATCCAAAATTAGAGCATTACAATCTGATTGGTGAGGCGAGTATCGTAATGTCTCAACTTTTCTCTAAACACATGGCATTTTAAATCAAGTTTCTTGTCCTCATACCCTTGAACAAAATGGTGCTTCAAAAAGACGCAATCACATTATTGTTGAAAAGGTCTTGCTTTTCTAGTTCATTGTAATCTTCCTGTCGGTTTTTGGGAACATGTTTTTCATACTTCTATCTATTTAATTAATAGAACTATAACTCATGTTCTCAAAAATAGATCTCCGTATGCTTTCCTTTATGAATGTCAACGTGATTATCTTTTTCTTAAGTCCTTTAGATGCTTGTGTTACCCTTATCTCCGTCCATATAATAATAATAATTTGGAATTTCGGACTGTTGCATGCATTTTTCTAGGATACAGTGCTAAACACAAAGGGTATCTTTGCTTCCATGTGCCTTCATCTTGAACTTGACATGTGGTACTTGACAAATTCTCCTTCCCATTTCCTGAACACAGTGATCAATCTAGTCTTTCTTTTACTAGCTTTTCCGATATATTTCTCCAGGCTCTTCATGAAGCATCGACGATGAGACTTCACATCCTATCATCATCAGTCCATCTGAGCTTCTTTGTAGCACCAAGTCTGCCCCCTTTTGCACTCACGCCACCAGTTCATACGGTGGTGGAACCATCCCCATCACCGAGTTCCCCGACGACCGCACCAAATCAACATGCTCCCTCGTATTTTCGGCCATCGGACAACTCTGAACATAGTATGATATCACGTACCTCTACTCATTCTCTTAAAACTAAATTATATACTTCTGTACCAAATATCCCATTTCTTGTGATTCTTCTAATATTGAACCCAAAACCTTTTCACAAGCCAACAAAAACCCTGTGAAGAATTAATGGTCTTCACCCAATTGTCCATGAACATTCACTTACTTGTTTGGAGGATAATAAAGACAAGCATGCAAATCATTAACAAGTTGAAGCATTATTTCTTTGAATATTAGGGTTCAACCATCATGGTCTTTTGGCAAGAAATATTTTGATTCAATGTTCACAATCCATGCTTGAAGCAAGAAGGAGGATTTCTTGGGATTTCGGGATAAGTTTGTTTGAGAGCTTTTGGCCATTGGTGAACTTGAAGTAGTATAAATAGGGGATGAATTTAGTAGTTTCATACACATCTCAAGCATAGCATTCATTTGCTACTTGATTTCTTCATAGGTGGTAGGCAAAACCTTGTAATACTTTCTCCACATATAGTGAAGCTTCCGGTCTCCTTCGACTGTGGATGTAGGTCAATTTGACCGAACCATGTAAATTCTTGTGTTAATTATTTCCTTTATTTTCTCTACGTTATCTTTGTTATCCATATTTTTGGGCTAATAAATACTTCATGGGATTCATATTCTTAACAAATTGGTATCAGAGTCACATCTCATTTTATTTATTTATTAGCCACCATGACGGTAACAAGGACTTCTATTGAAAAGTTCGACCGGAGTGTAAACTTCAGTATGTGGCAACTCAAGATGGAAGCAGTCCTAATTCAGGATGGATGCGAGCTAGCCATTGAAGGAGTGGAGGAAAGGCCAGTGGACATGTCGCCAGAAGATTTTGGTGATCTGGACAAGAAAGCTAGATCGGCCATTATTTTAAATCTCTCTAATGACGTTTTGTAGGAAGTTACTAGTGAGAGAATTGCCAAAGGTATGTGGGATCAGTTGAAATCTACATACATGAAGAAGACAATGGAGAATCGCCTCTATTTGAAACAAATTTGTACATGTTGAAAATGGCGGAAGGTACATCACATCTTGATAAATTTGATTCCATCATTTTGGATTTGGAGAATATAGATGTTAAAGTTGATAAAGAAGATCAAGTCATTTTATTGTTATGTTCTCTTCCCCGGTCATTTAAATATTTTTGAGATATTATGATTTATGGGAAATAGTCGATCTCATACAATACTATAAAATCTGCATTAAAATCTAAAGAGCAGATTGATGGGGATATTATGGGGGAATCGAGTGGAACTCATGCTGAGGGTTTGTTTGTTAGGGGTAGAGGTGAAAATAGAGGTTCTGAAGGTGGTAGATCCAAAGGGAGATCGAATTCTAGGTACAGAAATAAAATTTGCAACTATTGCAAGAAAAAAGGGCACATTAAGGCTGGCTGTATCAAATTGAAAAATATAAAATATAAAAAATGAGCAAAATAGCAGCAATGTTGCTAAAGCTAGTGTTGCAGAAGATGAGAGTGATAGAATCATATTTGTGGCCATGGATAATAAATCAAAGTCTTATAGTGAGTGACTCTTAGATTCAGGTTGTTGTTTTTACCACATGAGTTATGATAGGGGGTATTTTTTTCACTTATGAAGAATGGGATGGTGGAATTGTTTTGATGGGTAATAATGCTCATTGTAAGGTTGTTGGTAGAGGAACAATTCAAATCAAAATGTACGATTACATTATTAGGACACTCATTAATGTTAGACATGTTTCTGACTTAAAGAAAAATCTCATCTCTCTTGGAACTCTTAGTGCTCTTGGGTACAGATATTTAGGTGATGGTGGAATTCTGAAAATCTGTAAAGGTGCTCGATCTAGTGCTAATGAAGGCTTACAGAGTTGGCACTTTGTACGTTTTGCAGGGATCTACAGTTATTGAGGTAGTGGTCATCTCAACTTCCTTAGATGAAGACATCACCAATTGTGGCATATGCGGTTGGGACATATGGGTGAGAAAGACTTAACAATTTTAAGAAAGAGAGGTCTGCTTTGTGGTCAAAGTAGTGGTAAGTTGGAATTTTGTGAACACTGTATTTTTGGAAAGCAGAAGAGAGTTAGCTTTTGTTCACATGCAGTTCATAAAACATAAGGTACTTTGGATTACATTCATTCTGATTTTTGGGGGCCTCTCGTGTTCCTTCTAAGGGTGGTGCAAGATATATGCTTACTTTTATTGATGATTATTTAAGAAAAGTTTGTGTATATTTTTTTAAGGTTAAAAGTGATGTTTTCTTAACATTTAAACAAAGGAAGACCTTGATTGAAAAACAGACAGGAAAATAATGATGCCTCAAGAATGAAGGAATAGCTCGACATCGTACTGTTATAATGATGCCTCAACAGAATGGTGTGACAGAGCGGATGAATCGTACTCTTTTGGAAAGAGCTCGGTGAATGATCTCAAATGCCAAGTTGATATTAGACTTTTGGGCAGAAGCCATATCTACGGCTTGTCACATCGTCAACCACTCTCCATGTGCACCTTTTGATTTCAGGACTCCGGAGGAATTTTAGTCAGGTAATCCTTATGATTACTCTAATTTAAGAATATTTGGGTGTCCATCGTATATGCATGTTAATGAAGGAAAGCTATAGCTTAGGGCTAAGAAATGTATTTTCCTTGGTTATGCTTCAGGGGTGAAAGGATATAGATTGTGGTATCCTGATCCCAAATCACCCAAAATTGTAATTAGTACAGATGTTACATTTGATGAATCTTATATGTTACAACCTAGAAAAGAGTCTTATAATCCTTGTGATTCAAAAGAAGAGGATAGTGCACAAAAAATAGGTGGAGTTAGAGATCGGTGGTTCTTCCGGGAGAAACCCAATCCAAGATGAGTTTGAAGAACCTGATCATGAACTTATTGAAGATCAACCAGGAAATGAGGATTATTCCATTGCCAGAGATAAAACCGAGATGAGAAATCCGACAACCTATAAGGTATGCAAATTTGGTTGCATATGTTTTAGCAATGGCACAGGAAACAGGTGGAGACGAGGAACCTTCAACAAATTCAAAGGCAGTTTTAGGTGCTAATTCCGAAAAATGGTTGGTGGCTATGAATAAAGAGAGGGAATCTCTACACAAGAATGGAACATGGGATCTTGTGATGCCACCGAAAGGAAAGAAAATAGTTGGTTGTAAATGAGTTTTCAAAAGAAAGGAAGATAATTCAGGTGTTGATGCAAGGTACAAAACACGATTGGTTGCAAAGGGCTATAATCAGGTACAAGGTGTTGATTTCAATGATGTTTTCTCACCTGTTGTGAAACATAGCTCTATTCATGTATTGCTTGCTCTGGTTTCCATGTTTGATTTGGAGTTAGAACAGCTAGATGTCAAGACAACTTTCTTGCATGGCAAATTAGATGAGCATATCTATATGAGTCAACCTGAAGGTTTTAAAGTTCAAGGTAAGAAAGACAGGGTTTGCTTGTTGAAGAAAGCCTTGTATGGATTAAAGCATACTCCAAGACAATGGTATAAGAGGTTTGATTCATTTATGTTAGGTCATGGTTTCTCCAGGGGCATGTATGATAGGTGTGTTTACTTCCGGAAGTTACAAGACAACTCATTCATTTATTTGCTATTATATGTTGATGACATGCTCATTGCGGCTAAGAATCTTGCAGAAATCAATAAGTTGAAGGCCTTGTTGAATAGTGAATTTGAGATGAAAGATTTGAGTGCAGCTAAGAAGATTCTTGGTATAGAGATAAGAAGAGATTGATGAGTTGGAAAGTTATACCTGACCTAGGAGAGTTACCTTAAGAATGTTTTGGAGCAATTTGGCATGCATGATGCCAAACCAGTTAGCACTCCTCTTGGTAGCCATTTCAGACTATTTGTTTTCCAATCACCAAAATCAAAGGACAAAGAAGATTATATGGCTACATTTCCTTATTCAAATGCAGTTAGGAGTATTATGTATGCAATAATTTGTACTCGTCCTGATATCTTACAAGTTGTTAGTGTTGTTAGCAGGTATATAGCCAATTCGGGCAAAACACATTGGCAGGCAGTGAAGTGGATTCTCATATACTTAAAGGATACTTCAAACATGTGTTTGGAGTTTGGTGGAACCAACAACACTCTGGTTGGTTTTGTAGATTCGGACTTTGCCGGCTATCTTGATAAGCACAGGTCTCTTGCAGGTTATGTATTTTGCATTGGAGGTTATGCAATTAGCTGGAAATCTACTCTACAACATGTAGTTACTTTATCTACAACTGAGGCAGAATATATGACAGTCACAGAGTCTATCAAAGAAGCTTTATGGTTGAGAGGTCTCTTCAGCAAATTAACTCTATAACAAAGGGTTACTACCATTCACTATGATAGTCAAAGTGCAATTTACTTGACTAAAGATTAGATGTATCATGAGAGGACAAAACATATTGATATTAAGTATCATTTCATTCGTGATACCATTGCACATAAGAAGGTCTTTGTTCAGAAAATCAATACAAATGATAATCCTGCTGATATGTTCACGAAGACTCTTCCCTATTTCAAGTTCAATCAATGCTTAGACTTGATTGGTGTTTATTGTTGGTGATTCGGCCCATTAGGGCAATGCCGGAGGAGGTTAAGTAAGCTATTAATTTTGGGGGTCAGACCAAGGTAGAGATTTGTGAAGAATTAATTATTTTCACCCAATTATCCATGAACATTCACTTCGTTGGAGGATAGCAAAGACAAGCATGCAAAACATTAAATTGCAACACTATTCTCTTCTCATGCTTAGCAAGTTGAAGCATTATCTCTTTGACTATTGAGGTTCAACCATCATGGTTTTTTGGCAAGAAATATTTAGATTCAATGTTCACAATCCATGCTTGAAGCAAGAAGGAGAATTTATTGGGATAAGTTTTGTTTGAGAGCTTTTGGCCATTGGTGAACTTGGAGTAGTATAAATAGGGGATGAATTTAGTAGTTTCAAACACACCTCAAGCATAGCATT
>JAULKM010125017.1:0-20305 GCA_032355605.1 Rubia tinctorum | reverse complement strand
TAATTTTTAAAACTTTATTTTGTTCATTGTCTCACCATAAGTTATGGTGAGACGGTCTCATATGAGTCTTTCTCTTTAAATTTGATGCAATTAGATAGGACAACATAATTTAAATGCAGAAGAACTATTAGAACGTAGGCTACGTGACAGAAGAATTATTTTATTTTATTTTGAAAAAGTGAGATTCATTCGATCCAAATAAATTGCTCTTTCTGTTTTTTCTATTAGTGGCACACTTATTTTAACGGGATTTTTTTCTTCTTAAATGACACATTTTTTTATTTTTGGTAAAATTCTTTCAATTTCATCATCTCATTCTACTTTCTACTTTCTACATTCAATTTCATCTACTCATTTTTTTCACATTAATTTAAACACCTAAATATATGGTGTCACAAATATAGAAATGAAGGGAGAATGTCTCAAAGGAGCAGAGGGAATTATTTCTATGGCGGAGAGGAGGAGTGATGGTGAATGAGAAAATAGCATCCACTGAGTTTAGCAAAAATTACGCAGGGAGTTCTGGCCCACATTCTCGTTTCCATGCTTTGCATAATGTTATTTTTTGACTTTGTCACGGCGCAACTTCCCGTTCTTCGGAAAATAAATCAAATTAATCTCGGAGCCCAAGCTATCTCACTGTGACGTAGATGCTACACTCTTTATACAAGTTGATATTTACTACCCTTCATCCATAATTATTGACATAATTTGAAAATTAAGTGAAAAGTGTATACTACCTCCGTTTCATTGAATGTGACACCATAACCTTAGTTGTTTGGATTTATAAGAATGAAATTAAATTTAGAAAGAGAAAAATAGAATGCGTGTATAAAATTGAAAGAATCTTGCCATAAAAAGAAAGTGTGTCAAATCCAGAAAAACAATTAAAAAAGGAAAGTGTGACACATCCAATGAAACAAATGGAGTATATATAACTCTACCTAATTCACATAAGTGCAAATACAATATTTTGATAATTAAAAATGCAAATGTAAACCTAGATAGTAAGTATAAGTGCAAATGTACACATTTCGGCAGATTTAGGTTGGAATTCAGTGAAAATACCATTTTATTCCTTTGTAAAAATATATTAAAAAATTGAAATTGCCTCTATATCCCCCAAAGCCCTAATCTTCTTCTTATTTCCCTTTTTCGTTTCTTCCTCAAAGCAGTTCAAATCTGATCTCCTATAAACTCCGACAATAGCGACGACAACATCATCCAACTCAATGACCACCTCCTCCGCCACATCCTCTCTTTCCCGTTGTCGCGCCCCTTCTCCTTCGTTGTCTTTTTCGACGCAAAGTAGCTCCACTCCAAAACAGAGCTCAATCTCCAATCCCTAAAATCCAAGTTGGTGGCGAGCGACAGGTAGCTCCAGCCTAGTGACGAGTAGCGATGGGTTAGGTGGTGGCGATTGTTACAGGCGGTGGGAGAGTCGGGTTTGGGGGCGATGGGACAAGAGCGTCGACGATGGTGGCAGAAGAATCAGGCTAAAGCTTATGGTCGGCAACATTTTTGGAGTTGGGGGGAAGATGGAGATGGTGAGATTGTGGAGCAGGGTTGGATTTTTGGGGAGAGAGGGTTGGATGGTAGTGAGGTTGGCTAGGCAGTGGTCGTGGGGTGGTTGGGCATTGGTGGCTGATGGTGGTGGCGGGACGGGCTAGCTGGGTGGTGGTGGTGATGGAGTCGTGGAAATCTGGTGGCGGAGGAGGTGGCTGCAGAGGTGGTGGAGGTAGAGCGGCGACGGAGGTGCTGTGTGGCAAAGGGCATTTTTGTATTACAAATTTTAGTATTAGGCTGAAAGGGCATTTTGGTCATTTTTGCTTGGTCAATGGCTGGAAATGGACAGTTAATGCCGGAATATAGTCTTTAGAGTGATATTTGTACTTATGTAAAGTAGTTAGGGTTGTTTTTGCACTAAAAATTATCTCAGAGATATATGTGCACTTACTGAAATATATAGGGTTATATTTAATAACTAGTATTATATTTAGGCAAAATCTTGAGAAAAATCACCTTTCCATAAACATATGGAAATACATGGTTGAGTTAGAATTATAGAAAGTAGAAGGTTTTAGTTGCAATATAAAATTTTATTATGCAACGTACAATAGTTATAAGTTTATAACCCGATTAATGCAAATTAAAAATTTTAAATTAATATATTATAAATAATATAGCAACATATTACATGATAATAGTCTTAATTATCTAATAATAGAATAAAATGGTCAAAATTGGCAACAATCATGGGAAGGAGGTGGTATATATACTCCCTTTTACCATATACTTTTATTAGCACACTCCCTTTAAATAGGGAAAAATCCAAAAATGACCATAAGTTTTTTCGAATGTGCAGAAACAAACTCGAGTTCTTTGAAAGTGAAGAAACAACTTTAATTTTTTGTCGAAGGTGTTGAAACAACCAACACCCCAAACCATCGTCGACTATAGAAAATCTGGAGTTGACTATCAGCACTTATTTTGAAAATTTGTGATTGAATCAAGAATTTTTACTCTATATGGGGTTAATTTACACAGTAATCAGTATCACGTTATTTAAGAAACATGTTTGGCCGTTAATATGTTCACCTACGTATAATAACGGCAAATAAAAATTTGATATTTAAAAATTACTTGTTACGACGAATTCAAAAATATTACATGTGATAATATTGTTGCTCATATATCTATTCAAATATGCAGTCAAACTTTGGTAGAAAATAGTGCCAAAAAAGCAAGTGGACAGTTTTAATTGGGAAGGAGGGAGTATACAATTTCCAAAATCACAATAAACAAAATGTATTATCAAAAAAAAACCCACTTATCTCTAAGAATTTACCCTACTTTGTATTGATTCATAGAACATCGACACTGATAATTTATTCTACATTGTATTAACTCTAATAAGGGAGGCATCAAAGACTTCTTCGACGAATGATGATCAGACTACAAAGTTCAAACAAAAGTCAGAGAAATGGTATAATTACTTCCTGATAATCCCAACATGAAAAATTTCAGAGATCCACCTTCTCATATAGCCTATCCACTTCTCCCTTAGTGATTATGCATATGTCGGTATTTGGACCAATATGACTTCTGAACGTGTCTTCCTCTTCATTCGATTAAAAAAAATTTCTCACGTACTCATATGGTGCATAGGAATCACATATACCTATCCTCCCAGATGCCGAAAATTGAGTAGATGAAGCCATACTCCTAATCCCTGAACTGCAAACTTTTCAACTACCTTATTATCTTTAACTTCTGTAACATCAAACAAGTACTTAATTAAATAATGATACCAAAACTTCTGCTACTTCTGTGATCAGCATGATCTAGTTATAGAGAAATTATGACACCCCCTCTTTTCCTTTTTTTTTTCCTGTGTTATTCTTCTTTTAGTTAATAGATTTGAGGTCGATAAAGTCCCCGCGCTCTATCCGCCTGCTCAGTCAGAGAAGAGAAGCTGATAGTACCAATGTCGCCTTGCTTTGCTCGCCGAATACCAGAGCCACTCGCCGGAGAAACAAGCGTCATCTCAAACCTCACTCATTAGAGTAATCAAGTCATGCTCCCGATAGAGCCCACGTCATCCCGGTGAGAGTTGTTCGTGATGGACCGACCGAGGTGCTGTCGGTGGAAATCTTGTAGGAGCCAGCCTATAGAAGCCAAAGAAAAAGATCGGTTGGCCAGCGACGAATGAAAAGGAGAATCGCGAATGGCGATCTAGGGTGGCGAACAACGGTCGTCAGTGGTGAAAGCTTTCCTCATCCCTCCCCTTATGGACTTCCGGCCTAAAAGCACATCTGACGCCTTAATATTTCTTTTTTTTTCCAGTCAATCCCAAAAATCCATACCTACTTAATGCAAACTCTCATCTACCAACAAATTTTTGTCGTGGCTGATTCTAGCCACGACAATCTCGTGGTAGAAGTGGTGGAGAGATGATGTGATTCAGTGGAAAACTCTGTTAATAAGTGGTGTTAGCTTGCAGACAACAGTTAAAATAGGTCATCCTCTGGTAGATACATGATCTGGCCCACTGAGAAATAGGAAAACTGGTCTTTCTTCAGTGGTTTGTAGTCGTCGAACGAAGCTTTCTATCGTACAACCGAGTTTTCACTAGCCTACATCACCACATGTGCAGTGGGTTTGGAGGGAAATTCTCCCCAGAAGATGCCTACTTCTGGGTTTTAGAATATTTTCGTTATTGATTGACTTTCATAAACAACATGGTTTAGGTTAATCTTAATTTTTGCTTTTTGATATTTTTATTTCTAAGTATGTTGTTGGTACTCCCGCTACTCTTACGAGATTTAGGTTCTTCCCCGCTGCATAAAAAAAAGCGGACATGCACTTGATACTCCTCTAACAGGCACCTACCAATAATGATTGGAAAATTCAACAACAGCCTCACCAAAATCACGGATATGATGCAACCCGGTGAAGATGAGAAGTTTAGAGATACGATTCGAATAGCAGACTGTCAATATGGCATGTGAACTTTAACCTCGCAATCTCTGTGAATTGAAAAGTCATTTGTGGGAGGCTCACCCCGCATTGTGTGAGTCAGACAATGTTCTCAAATTTAGCAAGATTAGTTCTAGTTGTTAGATATAGGTTGTGCGGCCCAAATCAGACATAATAATGTATCAAATCTTAAAATTAATGAGAATGAGAACATCGTTTGATAAATTTTTTTTACTTATCAATGAACATTTTAAAGCCAAATAAACAGAGTAATAATATGTGTATATATGTTAATAATATTATTTATTTATAATTAAAATTTTATCTATTTAAATTAAAGAATCTTACATATAAAATGAGGTTAAAATATACTAATACATTGTGAAGGGAATTGAGGTAATCTACTTCCTCCCCCTCTATTAAAGATTCATTTAAAAATAGTTTTAAATGAATATTTTTAAATATATAAATAATAATAATTATATGTGAAATCTAATTAAATTTGTTCTAACATACTCTCCCTTTGTTCGTCTATGTATGACACACTTTTCTTTTTGAATTCTTTCTTTTACATTGACGTACTTTCTATTTTTGACAAGATTTCTTCAATTAATTCATCAACTTATTCTACTTTTTAATTTATAAATTTAATTTTATCCACTAATTTCATTCACCTAATTTCAAGTTCAAAAACCTATGGTGACATATACAGAATATTTCTCTAGATTATTCTCTTGCTTTGTATTTACACTTGTACCCTTTGTATCTAGCTATAAAATAGTTGTACAGCCTTTGTAAAATTCATCAGTTAAAGCAACCTAAACATGGCATCACACTCCCAGTATTCTACTTTCCTTATTTGCCGTTGATATATCTCCCAACATTAATCCCACCTTTCCTTCTGTGAAACTTTACTGCGCAACTTTGCTACGTTTCCTTTCTTCTCCTTTACTGCATCATCTTCTACCTTCTTCTCACAATTTCTTCATCCATTGCTTCTGACTTCTCCCTTCCCCTCTCTTCTCTCATTCACCTTCTTCCATTCAATCTTTCTTCCACAAACTTTATTTCTTGGAAAACACAGGTGCAGACCATTTTAGAATCCGAAGGACTATTCAGTTACCTCGATGGGTCTCTGGTGCGACCGTCAAAGTTTTCC
This sequence comes from Rubia tinctorum, assembly GCA_032355605.1. Taxonomy (NCBI): domain Eukaryota; kingdom Viridiplantae; phylum Streptophyta; class Magnoliopsida; order Gentianales; family Rubiaceae; genus Rubia; species Rubia tinctorum. The sequence continues at coordinate 14,667 of JAULKM010125017.1, read as the reverse complement.
TCCTCCACTTGCGGACTCCTCTTCGTCCTGCTCAGACACCACTTTCGACCCTTCATGGCTTGCCCAAGACGAGAGGCTTCAAAGCCTTCTCCGATCGACTTTATCGGATAACATTATGTGTGAGTGTAGAAAAATAAGGGTAATGATCTGTGTTTGTATTCATGTTCTGAGTTACATTATATAGAGGTACAAAGACCTATACAGAAAAAGAAATCTAATCTAATTACAATTCTAAGTAATATTCACATAATATTGCTTATTGCTTAATACTCATCATCAAGTTGGAGCATGGGGATCACAAATGTCCAACTTGCCAAGTAATGAATGAAATTGATTCCGTCCAATAGTTTTGGTGAACAAGTCTGTAGGTTGATCAGTCGTGCGGATATGATGAGTAACAAGAGCACCAGACTGGACAAGATCACGAACGAAATGACAATCAACCTCTATATGCTTCGTACATTCATGGAATACTGGATTTGCCGCAATGTGAAGAGCAAATTGACTGTCACAAAACAGTCGCATAGGAGCAGAATGCACAATACCTATGGCCCTAAGCAAAGATTTAAACAATTCACAACAAATAACAACCATAGCACGATACTCTGCTTCAGTAGAAGAACGAAAAACTGTAGGTTGCTTCCTGGTCTTCCATGAATCCGGCGAATCACCAATAGTCACAAAGTACCCAGAAAGAGAGCGTCTTGTAAAAGGACATACAACCCAATCAGAATCACAATAAGCAGTTAACTGTAACGAACTACGTGAAGAGAGAAATAAACCTTAACCAGGATGACTCTTCAAGTAGTGAAGAACTCAAATTGCAGCTTGCCAGTGAGGAACACAAGGAGACTTCATTAACTGAGCAAACGTATGAACAGAGTAACTGAGCTCAGGACGAGTGATAGTTAGGTAAATGAGGCGACCAACTAGGCGCTGATACTGTTCAGGATCATCATAAAAAGGACTTTCAACTTTCGCAAGATCATGTTGTTGCTCCATAGGGAAATTAGTTGGCTTAGAAGCCGATAAACATGTGTCAGATAAGATATCCAGGACATATTTCTGTTGTGAAATAAACATCTCATCCGGTCTTCTAGCAATCTCTATACCTAAGAAATACTAAGTGTACCAAGATCATTCATGAGAAAATAAGAGCTCAAATATTTCTTGAATTCAGAGATGAGAGATGAAGAACTACCAGCAATGACCAAATTATCCACATAGACAAGTACATGCAAAGAAAGTAAGCCACGAGTAAAAGCATATAGAGAGTAATCTGCCTTACTCTGAACAAAGGCAAATGCTCGTAAAGCCTGAGCTAACTTGGGAAACCAATTTTGAGGAGCTTGCCGAAGACCATAGAGAGACTTTCGAAGGCAACATACCTGGCCAGTGAGCGCATGATAACCCAGTGGAGGGTGAAAAAATACCTCTTCATGCAAATCACCATGTAGAAAAGCATTATGCACATCCATATGATGAAGTTCCCAACCACGGATGACTACAACTGATAAAAACAAATGAACCAAACTCATTTTCGCAATAGACGCAAATGTCTTAGTATAGTCAATTCCTTCCTTCTGACGATTTGCAAGAACCACCAGACGAGCTTTGTGAAGTTCAGTTTACCATCAGATTTGAACTTGGTACGATAAACCCATTTATATCCAATTCCAGTCTTACCCAGAGGTAGAGGAGGCAAGGTCTACGTATGATTGCGCTCAAGAGCATTAATATTTTCAACCATAGAATCATGCCAATGAGCATACTTCGATCCCTCAGAGTAAGTGGTGGGATCTGCACTAGAAGTTACTGAACCCAAAAATCTAGAATGCGTACTAGAAAATTTATCGCAATTTACAAAATTAGTTAAAGGATAAAGAACACCTAAGGATTGTGACGACGCATGTGTGATTGTAGCAGTGGAAGGGGTATTAATATCAGTAACAGAGCAGACATAGTCTTCCAAATATTTAGGAGGCCGACGGTCTCGAACACTGTGTCGTACAGAAGGCAGCTCGTCTGCAGGTAGCACCGGAGATCGAATCAGCGGACAGGTGGCAAAGGAGAAGTAGGCGGAGAAGACGCCACCTCGGATGGTGATGGTGACGTTGGCATATCTTCAGGCTATGCAGGAGGCGTGTGGTGATCGGCGACCAACGGTGAATGCAGCGCATCTGGGATTGGGTCGATGGGCTGTAAAGCAGACAGACAATCTGGATCAGAGGCCACCGGTGGTAGCTTTTACTCCGGTGGCGGGGTGATGTCCGGCGTCGGCGATGGTGGAGTAGTAGATGGCACAACTTACAAAAACTGGTCTTCATAAAAATTAGCATCCCAACTATTGAATAATGTACTGGATTCCAAATCATAAAAGGCAATATCCTTTCTTGCCAGCAGGATACCCAAGAAAAACACATTGTCGACTCCTTGGAGCAAACTCATCACAATATCTGGGAATGTAGGAGGTATAACACAAGCAACCAAAAAAATTAGAAGCTTGTAGCTTGGAGTGCTCCCATAGAGTAACTCAAATGGTGTGCGACTATTGAGTTACTTTGTCGGTGTCTCGTTAATCAGATAAGTAGCAGTGAGAACACATTCTCCCCAAAATTCAATAGGCAGATTAGCTTGAAAATGCAATGCACGAGCCATATTTAACAAATAACGATGATTACGTTCCACACAACCATTCTACTATGGTGTATCTATCATAGATGTCTCAAAAATGATCATAGATTTAGCAAAGTATGACCTCAAAGGCAATTTTTTTACCATTATCAGCACGGACACGACAAATATGGCGCTCAAACCGTGTTTTGATTAAAGCACAAAATTCTCTAAATCTAGAGGCTACATCAGACTTAGCCACTAATAAATAAACCCAAACAGCTCGGGAATAATAATCAACTATAGTTTGAAAATAAAATGTACCACTAAAAGATGGTGTGCGATAAGGCCCCCAAACATCACAATGAATCAATTCAAACAAAGAAGTAGCATTCGAAGAGCTCAAAGAGAAACTATGTCTAGTCTGTTTTGCTCTATGATGCAAAGAGCAAGGCATAGAAGTATTATTTTACTAAAATCAAGAGTAGGAACAGAACACAACCCCGTATAGGATGGATGACCAAGACATTGATGCCATAAATCAGATGTAGAAACTGTAACAACTGTTGGAACTGACTACAAGATATTAGACCGAGCACGTGTATCCAGTAGACGAAGCCAATAAACCCCCCTTGCTATTCACCCACGCCAATCACAGTCCTCGTATTGATTTTTAGTAAAATGCAATAATTTTCAGTAAACAAAGCTAGATATTTTAAGGCAGACAATAATCTAGAGCATGATAATAAGTTACATCGTAGTGTAGGTATATAAAGCACATGAGTAAGAGTGATATCTCCAAAAAGCAAAGAATCATAATGTGCAGCAGATGACAAAGATCCATCAGGCAGTAGAACGTTATTAGAATAGGTAGCAGCAGTAATGTCAATCAGAGAACCTTTGTCACCAGTCATGTGACATGAGGCTCCCAAAATGAGAATCCAGAGTAAAATAGGTTACCTGAACCATTGTCAGAAGGGTAATTTAATTGATTAAATAAATTATAGGTCGTACTCCATTGGTTGTCAGACAGACAAGGGCCGAAATTAGATCGAGCAGGGGAGCCAGAGGTCGCAGCCATGACACAAATATTTATGTTTTTTAATATAAAAAATAAATAAAATTTGCCCAAGGGAGAGAAAACAATATGACAGAATGACAACAGTATGGTCAGGCTCGTGGTTGCACACGCTGAGTAGTGCGCTGCGCGTCTCTGCAATGACACGTGTAAACACGCAATTCCGGACGAGTTCTCTGTCAAACGCATGCTCGTGAATCCACGCACATCTGGAAACAAGTTGCGCGCGTGGATCTCAGGTGCACCTTGTAGTATTGAGTCGGGAGGCCGGATGGAGTCTTGTCTCCTTGTCGTCTTGATGGAATCAAATGAGCTCCCCCGATACGGAGGGAATCGAAAAAGCACCAGCGAAGATGACTATTTCAATGTAGATCTGAATGTGGCAAAGAAGATAGAGGAGCAAAAACTGAGGCTCGTCGGTGGAAACCGGAAAAGCAAGAACTTAATCAGAGAACTTAGGTCGACAGCCGAAGCAGGGAACTTGATCATAGAGTGATGCCGGCGACGAGCTTGATCGGAGAAGCAGAGGACTTGGGCGGCGGACTGGTAAAGGTGACCAGCGAGGCCAATTTAATTTTTTTATTTTAACGTCGGTAAGGCAGCTTGGATCGGTGACTCGTAGAGGTCAAGTGCAGACGACAACAGAGGCTGCAGAAAATTTAGGACGGAAAATTTAGAGTTTTAGGATTCAGGATTTTATGCTCTAATACCATGTGAAAAAATAAGGGTAATGATTTGTGTTTGTATTCATGATCCGAGTTACATTATATGGAGGTGCAAAGACCTATACAGAAAAGGAAATCTAATCTAATTACAATTCCAAGTAATATTCACATAATATTGCTTATTCCTTAATAGTGAGACAAATGGTTGTTCTTCATTGAAGGACATTTGGGATCGCCTCTGATCTATTTTTCAAAATTCTTCCTTGAGCAATGAATTGCAACTTTGTGATCAACTCCTCTCTTCAGCGCGACACCGGTTCAATTGCAGATCTTATCATTGTTTCAAAGACCTTTTTGAAAAAAATGGCGGGCCTTGATTCTTCCATCAATAATAAAGATTGTGTCCTCTAGTTTCTTTGTGCTCTTGGTCCAGATTTTTTGCAATTCTCCAGCATCCAACTTGCGCATATACCGATGCAGACTTATACAGAGGTGGCGAAGCGTACAAAAAGCCACAAATTGTTGCACCAAACTGTCTCATAAATGGCCAAAAGTTTTAACTCTCCTACAACAACGTTCTCCATCTATGAAAATGGAAGGAATCACACCACTACACATGCGTGTGGACCTCCACGCGTAGCGGCGGTCAGCGTACTGCTATTTTTCATCCGACTGTTCTGGTTCTTCAGGCTCTTACCATGGTGGTCGTGATCATTGCTAGACTCCAAAATGTCAATTGTGTAGTAAATTTGGCCATACTGCTGCTAATTATCACAAGGTTTCTTCTGTGAATCGATCTATAGACTCTGCTCATTTGGCTGAAACCTTCCATTCCACTATGTGTCTTGAGGAGCCACGTATACCATCCTCGAACTGGTATCTTGATTATGAATCCACCAATAATTTAGCTGCATCTACTTCTGGCCTAGAAAAATTTGCGCCTTATTCTGGTAATAATTCTATTGTAGCTGGGAATGACCATTCTCTACCTATAACTCATACTGGTTCTTGCCATTTTAATATTGCATTATCCTTTTCTTATATTTTGGTGGTTCCGTCTATCACCAAACATCTTCTCTCAATTAGTAAATTGACGAAGGAATTGAATATTGTCATATGCTTTGATGATAAATCTTTTCAGGTTCAGAATCGGTTCACAAAGAAGGTCGTGGGTCGAGGCTGGTGTGAGGATAGTCCATATGTATTTAACATAATAGGTGATGCTCTTGTGACTTACATTCAATCGCGCAAGAATGAGGATTCATTTGAACTGTGGCATGCAAGATTGGGACATAGATCTCATTCAGTTATTTCCATGCTGAATAAGCAGGGTTTACTTTTGGTTACCTTTTTGTTACCTAAATCTTCATTATGTGATTCATGTGAAAAGGGTAAAAGTAAACATCTTTCTTTTGTGGAAAACTCGAAAAGAGCATATTCTTTACTATCCTTGGGGGGCCTGGGCCCTCATTATTGAATCTGGTTTTTCATACTATGCTGTGTTTATTGATGAATTTTTGTGCTTTACTTGGTATTATCCTTTACGACGTAAATTAGACTTCTTTGATGTCTTCATCGCTCTTCAACAGTTTATGGAAAATCAATTTGGATGCTCTATTAAGTCTTTCAGAGCGATGGTGGCACTGAATTCACCAACAATCGACTCTGTTCTCACATTTCTGTCCATGGCATTCATCACCATATCTCTAGTCCATATACGCCTGAACAAAATGGTTTCGCTGAAAGGAAGCATCATCACATCATCGAAATGGCTCTTTCCATGTAATTTCACTCTTATATTCCTCTTTTTTTTTGGAAAGATACCTTCTTTATGGTCGTCTACACCATTAATCGACTTCTTACTCCTGTACTTGATGAGCACTCTCCATTTTCTCTTGTCTATGGACGAAATCCTGACTATGCTAATTTCCATCCTTTTGGATGTCAGGTCTATCCTTTTATTCAGCCATTCTCAGAACATAAACTAGCTTCTTGGGGCTCTCACCATGTCTTCTTGGGCTACAGTTCCTAGTACAAGGGCTTTAGATGTTTAGATCATTCTAGTCATAAGGTTTATATTACACGGCATGCTCGCTTTGATGAGCATTTGTTTCCTTATGCTGGAGACCTCTCTACCTCTCCCTCTTTATTTGAAGTCTTCGTATTTTTGGGCTCACTCCCGTGGAGCCTCTTTCCCACACTCCATCTACTGGTGTCTCCTCTTGTCGCTTGTGTCATTTACCAGACTTGCATGCTCCTTCTGTTTCTCGTGGCTCTGCTATTCCTCTATCCCCTAGCCTTGCTCCTATTACTTATCAGCTTACCGCACCCATACAACCTTCTCCCTTGCCCTTGTCTACGACTTTTCCTGTAACACCACGTCCTACCTCACCCATACAACCTTCTCCCTTGCCCTTGTCTACGACTTTGTCTGCAACCCCACGTCCTACTCACCCTATGGAGACTCCTTCTCGTACTGGCCATGCTTTATGGCGTTCCTTTCCATACTATGTTCTCACCAGTTCCTTTAATACATTTTGGGCCAAAACTCAACCTTGTGGATTTCGTTATGCTATTAAAGACTCTAAGTGGGTCACGAGTATGGATAATGAGATGTCTGCTCTTTACAAGCAACACACTTGGGATCTCGTACCTCGGTCCACTGGTGTTAATGTGGTTGCTCTAAATGGCTCTATCGCATCAAGCATCATTCTGATGACTTTGTCGATTATTATAAAGCCCGTCTGGTAGCAAATGTTTTCTCACATCTCTCAGGCTTTAAGTTTATTCACACATTCAGCCCCGTAGTGAAGGCTTCTACTGTTTGGATCATCTTGGCCATTGCTACCATTCATCAATGGCCACTTCATCAATTGAATGTCAAGAATGCTTTTCTCAATGACATTTGTGATGAACCTGTCTATATGGAGCAACCTTTTGGGTATCAGGATTCTGTCCATCCGGATTATGTTTGTCGCCTTTGAAATGCCATTTATGGCATTAAGCGGGCACCCAGAGCTTGGTTTCAATGCTTTATCTCTTATATGTACAATCTTGATTTTTCATGCACCACCGCTGATACCTTGCATTTCACTTATATTCGTGGGTCTCAGATTCTTTATCTCCTTTTTTTATATTGATGACATTATCCTTACTGGTAATGACCTTGCTTTCGTTCAGCAATTTACTGCTTGGACTGACAAGTAGTTTGCCATTAAGGATCTCGAATCTCTTCACTACTTTTTTGGGCTTGAGGTATCTCAGTCCACTTCTGGACTTTGCTTAGGACAAGCTAAGTGTGCCAAGGAAATTCTTCAGCGCACCGGTATGACTGATGCCACATATGTATCTACACCTTTTCTTCCTGGCAGTCAGCTTCTTTTATCGGATGGAGAAATTTTCTCCAATCCTACTCTCTATCGATCACTTGTTGGTGACCATCAGGATCTAACCATCACGCCATATTTTGCATTTGCAGTTAACTCCTTCAGTCAATTTTTGCATTCTCCCCGGGGTATGCATTATCAGGCACTTGCTCGTATTCTTCGCTTTGTACATGGTACATTCACTATGGATTGATCTTCAGACCTCCTACTGGTCTGCTCCTAGTATTTTATTACTCTGATGCTGATTGGGCTCGCAATCCAGAGACTTGTTGCTCTACCTACGATTATGTCATTTTTCTCGTTGGTAATCTTGTATCTTGGAGTGCCAAAAAGCAGCCCACTTATTCTCGACTAGTTGTGAGCCAGAGTATCGTGCTATGGACAATACCGCTGCTGAACTAGCTTGAATGAGTAACTCATTGAGAGATATTTATATACCTCTATCATCTCCACCCCGTCTTTTGTGCGACAACAACAGTGCCATTTTTCTATCCTAGAATTCGGTTGCTCACAAGCATGCCAACACACATTGACATTGTCTATCACTATGCATGTGCGCTTGTTTCATCCAGAAAATTAGTTACCTGGTATGTTCCTTCATCACTACTGATTGCAGATATTTTCACCAAAGGCCTGTCTCGTCCTATCTTTGACTTTTTTCGGTCCAAGTTTTGAGTGACTACTCTACCCATACTTCGCTTGAGGGGTGATAGAGATTAAATGTTAGAATGTAAATAGTCTTTTTTAGGCTATTCTTTTGCTTAATTTGTCTATTTTGCATCACTGCCCTTTTGTATCTAGTTATAAAATAGGTTGTACAACCTTTGTATAATTCACCAGTTAAATCAACCTAAACAAAAAGAAAAAAGTGAAACTTTATAAGGAGTGGGAGGAGGCATTAATATTGACAATACTACAATACAAAACAAATCAATGAATCAAAAGGGAAGGTAGAAATGGAATAATGGAACAAAGTGAACAACTTGCTTTCGAGCTGTTTTTTGGTGTGTGTTTATTCGGCCCCTCACTAATTACAAGCACAACCATACCTTTTTGTGTATTTTATTTAGGTTGTTGGACTTATAAAGAAAAACAAATAAAAATCTTATGTAGTTGTATATTCAGAAATATCCGCCTGCTACTAATAATTTGTATACATTATGTTAGTGTGTTCAATAATGCTACACAACCAAACTAATATTTCAAACTCCCTTCCTGCTGTTTTTTTAAAAATTACATAGCAACAACAAAATTACATATTTATATTTTAGTCTAAAATCTAACTAAGAAACACCACCAATGAATCTGTTGGGTTTCAATGGAGCGTGAAACTCCATCCATTTGAATAGCTAGAAATGTCCTTCTGAGAACACACAAACGTTGCACCACCACTGAACCACCGCCACCGAAACCTGAACCACCACGATCTCACCATCATCGACCATCTGCAGGTAGGGAAACCACAGCGGGGACCGCCGACACGATCCCATGACGCTGAGTAATCTCCATCAAGAAATTACTCCAATATTCACAATTTTTAATGGGGTATGTTTTGAATTTTGGACCTCTCAGTTATAAAGAGTGTGACTTACCACTAATATAAAATATAAAATTATATTGATATGTAAGTAACGATATTATCATGTGAAATATTGTTAGATTTGTTTAATGTGTATTTTCATTATATGATCTTTTTATATTTTTAATTGTACATAATTAATGATATCAGAAGTTAAAGTGTGCAACTTATGATAAGACAGAGAGTATAAATTTATGCAAAGGTTTGGGAAAGACCGTCTTTTCATTAATTGGAATAATAAAAAGGTAAAAGGTTTTTGTTGCAATATTAAAATTTTATTATGCAACATGTAGTAGTTATAATGTTTATGACCCGATTAATACAATCCAAAATTTTATCATCATTTCTTCTGATATACAATTTAAACATTGGGTTTTCCATAACTTATGGAAAAATCATTTTTAAAGAGACGGGCTCATAAATATAACTGTTAACATTTTTAAATACATATAATTATAAGTTATAAAACTTTACATTGTTCTAATTTATGTATGAGTCCGTCTCTTGAAATACGGTCTTTTCATAAGTCATGGAAAGACCAAGTTTTAAAGTGTAAATTAGAAGAAATGAAGATAAAATTTGCAGGTTGTATGAACTGGGTTATAAAATTTATAACTACTACACGTTGAATAATAAAATTTTAATATTGCAACAAAGACTTTTTACCTTTTATTATTATAATTAAACCCCTTCTTTCCATAAACATATGGAAAGACCGTTTTCCCCAAGAATCTACCTTTATGTATAAATAAATTACGATAAAAAGCACATACTTTTAAACTAAGATAATTAAAATGAGAAGTTTAAATGAGAACAAAATGAATATATTCAATTATATATAATTTAAATTAATATAAATATAAATGTTTTTTAAAAATGTATTTCACTATGAATACAATACTGATATTAACATCAAAAGTGATTGATCATGATTATGCTTCAATGTCGAACTAAACTATGTATCTTTGTTGAGCTATGTGCAATTACAGGATCCAATTAATGCATGGATTAATATTATATTTGATAATGAGAAGAAAGTTCTTTTGCCTTTTACTCGTTTATTTTCTGGAGAAAGTCTCGTGTGATACCGTCTCACCATGTATAATGGCGAGACTAGGGATTAATGTGCAATTTACAAAAACTTTTATAAAATCCACGGAAAAGAGTCCAAAATGCCATTTCTCCTCCCCTTCAGTTCCTCCCACGCGCCCACCTCCAACATTGGCTTCCTCTTTCCTTTTTCCCAAGTCCATTCCATCTTTCCTTTTCCCACGCACCCAGGGACGGGGAGAACAAATGCAATCTTGGGGAATGGAATCATAGGATGCAGCGCTAGGTACTTCCATATATTTCTTTTAAAAAACTACGAATAGTGAATTAATGTTTAAAAGATGTGATAAATCACTTAAAATTATAAATTTAATTTTTTATATCAATCACAAATTTATTAATTATTAATAATTTATTCAAAAATATGAATTGATGCCTAAAATATGTTATCTAATCAATTAAAATTATGAACTAATTTTTTTACTATCAGTCATACAATTATGTGATGTCTATTACTAATTAATAAAATTATTTTATAATTATGAACTAACGCTAAAAGCTGTTATTTAATCACTTCAAATTAAAAAATTAATAGCAATGACACAATTTCGTCACCATGTGATTGCAACTAATATATAGCATTTTCTAGATGTGAGTTCTATATTTATCTTGCAAAAAAAACATATAAACTAAATATTTAAAATGATATTTGAATACATGTTTATATGTATGTCTTGCAATAAATGAAAATTTATACTGGTTAAGTCTTTAAAATGACTAACAAATATTCTAAACACGTGAACTAATATATCTTTACTAGTTGTTAGTCTATTAATATTTTACAGAAAATAAAAATCTAAACAAAATCTTTAAAACGATTAACAAACATTCAAAACACATGAACTAATACATCTTTACTATTAGCAAGTCTATCAATATCTTCCATAAAATGAAAGTATAAAACAAAGTCTTTTAAATGATTAACAAACATTCTAAACACATGAACTAATACACTTTTACAAGTTGTAAGTCTATTATTATCTTGCAGAAAGTGAAAGTCGAAACAAAGTCTATAAAATGGTTAATTAACAAAAGTTCAAAACACAAGAATTAATGTATCTTTACTAGTTACAAATATCTTACAAAAAATGAAAGTTTAAATAGAGTCTTTAAAACAATTAACAAACATTATAAATACGTGAACTAATATATCTTTACTAGTTGTAAGTCTATCAATATCATACAGAAAGTGAAAGTATAAACAGAGTCTTTAAAAATAATTAACAAACATTATAAACCTGTGAACTAATATATCTTTGTTAGTTGTAAGTCTATTATTATCTTGCAGAAAGTGAAAGTCAAAACAAAGTCATTAAAATGATTAACAAACGCTCGAATACGCAAACTAATAAATATTTACTAGTTGTAAATTACTTACAAAAATGAAAGTTTAAAATGAGTCTTTAAGACATATTAAAAAAATTCTAAACACTTAAACTAATTTTATTACTAGTTGTAAGTCTATCAATATGTGTATGGGAAGTGAAAGTATAAACAAAATCTTCAAAATGATTAACAAACATTCTAAACACGTAAACTAATGTATTTTACTAATTGTAAGTCCATTATTATCTTGCAGAAAGTGAAAGTCTAAACAAAATCTTTAAAACTATCAACAAACATTCTAAACACATGAATTAATATATCTATATTAGTTGTAAATTTATCAATATCTTACGGAAATTAAAGTCTAAACAAAGTCTTTAAAATGATTAAAAACATTTATAAACACGTTAACTAATATATATTTATTAGTTGTAAGTATATCGTAATAACCTGAAATTTTTTAAAGTGACTAACAAAAATTCTAAAATTATGAATTATTTTATACATTTGCTAATTGTAAGTTCTACAATTATCTTAGTATATAAAATGAAAGTCTAAATGAATTCTCTAAACCTATTAACTAACATTTTGAAGATATGAACTAATTTTTACTTTTGGTGGTTGTAACTTCAATCACCATCTTTTAAAAATTAAAGCCTAAACAAAATCGTTAAACGATTAACAAGAGTTCTACAAGTATAAAATAATATATATGCTAGTAGTAAATATTTTTTAAATGAAAATTTAAAGTATTTAAAAATATTAACAAATGTTATAAACATATAAACTAATATATATTTTATAACTATAAATAAAAGTATTAATAACATAATCTATTAGCATAAAATATACGATCTTTAAAAATTAATTTACTGTCAAAAGAATCAAACTAAAAATATAAAGATTTAATTTTACAACAGAACTAAAATATTCAAAATATAGTTATTATCCAAAAACCTTAATCTTTAATAATAATATTTTATTGAAAACTTATAATTAAAGAAAGTAGATCCTAGACTCCTAGCTAGATTAAAGTCTAGCTAGATTTCATGCTACACGCACCAGTAGCTTTTGTTGAATTTCAACTCGCGCCGATTTTAGGAGGCTAGGATTTTTGCATCACTTTGTTCCACGCCTGGCCCACTCTCTCTTATAACCCGAAATAATTCAATAGTCCAACTTGCGAGATTTGTTATATTATTACTGAAAATTGCATATGAACCCCTGGTCTCACCCTGGTCTCACCATAAACTATAGTGAGACGGTCTCACACAAGTCTTTGTATACTTTATGATTACTCAACAATCAACATAGCAGAGGGTACCTATTGTTTTGCTGCAAGATGATTCAGTTCGTGCTTTGTTGGTTCCGTCTTTGTGGTGTCAATTATCGATGATGTTCTTCGTATCACTGAGTTTCATATTTGCATGTCTGCCTCCTCTCACAGGTTTGTCCTTCATGCCCTTTTATCGTGTTTTAAAGATGTGCTAACCTTAAAACTTTTAGTTATTGTCTAAGTTTGTAGTTGAATTAAATTAAGGAATAAGGTAGGAAGTCTTTGAATATGACTTGGTGCATACTTAAATAGCTCCATATGTTGTTTGCAAACTATTAGTTGGTTAGTGTTGACGTGTATTTTTTCGAGGGATGTATAATAATATAATCATACTTACTTGAGTAAGTGTCAACATAACACTGAAATAATTTTTAGTGCAAAAATAACCCTAACTAGTTGATGGAAGTATCAATATAACACTAAAACACTAGTTTCGGCATTGACTGACGTTGACCACAAATAAAATGACTAAAATGCCTTTTGATCTAATTTTGTCCTCAAACCACCACCACCACTGCCAGCTTACCGTCGTCCCACCACTAACACTGCTAGCTTACCGTCGTCCCACTATCACCACCTTCCACCCCACCAACACCCTGTCAGCCAACCCTGTCACCACTCCACCCGCCAGCCTCACCACTACCCTTCCAGCCACCCTCGCCACACACGCCTGGCTTCCCCTGCAACCACCCCTCCAGCCACCCTTGCCACCCCAGCCACCACCACCTTCTTTCCACCTACACCCGACTTCCCCCGCCACCCGAACCCTAGCGCCACCACAACCCCGACTTCTCACGCCACTCAAACCCTAGCGCCACCCAACCCCGACTTCCCTTGCCACCCAAACCCTAGCACCACCACAACATCGACTTCTCCGACGGTGGTTCTGCGACGCTCGATTTCTCTACCACCAAAACCCCAACTCTCTTCTACTCTCGAGAAGAAAACTACAACGCACATCGGAGAAGGAGAAAGAGAGCTGCGGAGATTGGAGAAAGAGGATGAGAAGGAGAGGGAAAAAAAGAAAAGGAGGATGAGAAGGAGAGGGAGAGCAGAGATCGGAGAAGGAGTGAACAGTGGTGAAGAAGGAGAAAAGAAGAAGGAAGGGCTTTGGAGGGTATAATTGTAATTTCTTATTTTTAAAAAATATTCTTAAAAAAATTGCAGAGGGGAAAAGTCATCTTTTCAATCAATTGCGACCTCAAACTGCTGGAATGGGTAAATGTACTCACATCAACTATATAGGGTTATATTTGTACTTTCAATTATTAAAAGTTTATATTAACACTTATGTGAACTAAATAGTTTTAAAAGCATTTTTTTTTCAATTACCGAACTTGAGATAATTTCGTCATTCCAAAATTCTGTATGATAGATAAAGAATTATCTTTGGTACTAAGAATTCTTCGCTTGAGAACTTCATTGTTTAAGAGTGAGGAAATAATTGCACGGGTCGGATCACCTAATGTATAACCGTTATCCATATACTATTTTCATTTATTGGATAAGACTTATTGGATAATGACCCATTGGGTTAATGGATATAATTGGGTTGTAATTATTGGGTTGAGTTG
>JAULKM010125006.1:0-20306 GCA_032355605.1 Rubia tinctorum | reverse complement strand
TATCTACTTAGTTGTATTTAGTAAGCATATTGGGCTTAAAAATAGTATCTTTGAGAGGTACGGCGACGACCTCCCAGAGTTTAACAATCCGAAACTTGAAGCTATGCCGTCTCTTGAGACATACTGTAATCGTCTGCATGAACTTGCTGGCCGATTGAAGGATGTCAACGCTACTATTAGCGACCAACGTCTGGTGCTTCAACTTGTATGAGTTTTTTCCTCTTACATTCACCAGACAATGTTAACGTAAAAGACTTCTCATAGCATCTTGAATTGGAGTAGTGCCGCTACACATACCGAGAAGAACCTGCAGCGGCCATGGTGGTGCCTCCACCGCCGGACTCACTACCAGCACAACTATATGCTGCGTCCTGTGGATCCAACCAGATGATGCAGGGTGAATGGTGGCAAAATTTGAAGAAGCGATGGATCGCCGCAAAGGTCCGATATTATTTTGGGCACAATTTTTGCGTCCAATTTTTGCTTTATTTCCGAATTTCCTTTTTCATCATTCCAGGGTTTCATTATATTATTTAAAAACTTCTTGTATTATTCAGATATTTTATCTTCCATAATAATATTTTTGAGAATATTTTCTCTCTGGTGGACTACAGAACCAAAATATGAGGTTTGTGTTTGTAGCGCTTTATTGTTTTTCAAAGATTCGTTCTTGTGGATCTCTTTTGACATTTCGACTACGTCAATTGGTATCAGAGCTGGCTTTTTCGTGACTTTTTCCATTAATTCATGATGAGTGATCAACCATTAACCAAGGCGGGAGGGGATGTGATTACCACATCACTTCTGTTTTTAGTAGGCAGATGGAGGCATTGTCAACGCGGGTGGAAACTCTGAGCAATGGCGTGCTATCGACCAAGAAGAATCTAAAGGGGAAGAATATCGTTGATGATTCATCAAGTTCGGATGAGTAATTAACTAGCACGGGAATTGGGACGAACAAGGGTAATCAACCGAACAATCTTGATTACCGTGTTAAGGCTGATATCTACTTATTTTATAGATCCATGTGTGTAGAGGTTTTGCTGGATCGGTAGAACGAAGTGGATCAAATTTTTGAGGTCATGGAAATACCCCGAGGACAATCAAGTCATGATGGTCGCGGTCAATTTGAAGTGTACGACTGCTGTGTAGTGGAACAATTTGGCTTATTCAAGGTGCAAGTGGAACAATAATCAGATCAGATCATGGAGAAATATGAAGCAAATGACGCCGGATCGATTTCTGCCCACTGAATACGAGCAGATTTTGTACAAACTGTACATTGATTGCTCCCAAGGAAAGAGGCCAGTTCAGGACTACATGGTTGAATTCATGGTTTATTGTGAACGCAATGAACTTGGCGAGTATGAGAATCAGAAGGTGGCTAGGTATGTTAGTGGCCTGAGACTTTCAATTAAGGAGAAGATGGGGTTACGGACCGTATGGACTCTGATCGAGGCTCCAACTTTGGCCATGAAAGAAGAGATGATGGAGAACTCCCCTCACGACATAGGTGATAGTATTTCTGGCTTTAAGAAATTTCAACGCCAAAGAAATTTTGATTCTTTAGGAAGAAAGGAGAAGACCATGGTAACCAAGGACTCCAACCTTGGTACTGGTGGTGGTGGTTCAAGTGGTGTGCAGGATAGAAGGGTGTTTCCAGCCAGGGCCCCGATGCAAAAAAAGCCTAACCCGTATCCAAAGCCACATGGCGAAAAGTGTTTTCATTGTGATTGTGTGGGGAAAATGTCAAATGTTTGCCCATCGAGGACTGTGGATCTCCTGGAAGATGATGGCGAGGACGATGCAGCAAATGAGTATGAAGAAGCTGAGTTCGCCAAAGAGGAGGCAACTGAGAAGGTTAGCATTATATTGCAAGGGATTTTGTTATCACGCAAGAACAAAGGGCAGAGTAAGAATCTTTTCAGAATCCACGGTTCGATTGATAATAAGTTGTGCAATTTAATTGTGGATAATGGTAGTTCTGAAAACCTTGTTTCTGCAAAGTTAGTTGAATATTTTTACTTACCCACTGAGCATAATGAAAAACCTTATAACCTAAGTTGGGTTAGTAAGGGTAATCAAGTTAAGGTAACGTTAACTTGTAGTGTTCCTATTCCAATTGGGAAGCATTACAAGGAGAACGTGATATGTGATGTACTGGATATGGATATGTGACATGTATTGTTAGAGCTTCTTTGGTATTTTGATAATGACGTTACACACAAGGGGCGTTACAATATCATTTTGTTTGCATGGGGCAGACATAGGATTGCTATGGCTCCTGTTCAGTGTTTTGAAGGTGTCACAGGAAGTAAGCAGTCAAATTTTCTAGCTATGACACAAGGTGAAGAGGAACTTGATGAGGATGTTGCTGAAGCCGATTGTTTTTATCCCGTGGGGATGAAGAGGTTGCTGAGTGCTGAGAAGGAGGAGGTGATGACACATGATTTTGATGTTTTCTTAGTACAATGAACATCCCTTTTTAGCTTGTGTTGTTGGTGGTTAGTTTCATAATTAGTTAGTTTACAAAATAGGGGTTCCGAATTATTTTGTTTTCCTATTTTTTCCCTCATCTCTCTAGTTTGTAAGCATGTGGTGTCTACCGTGTTCTACCTTTATAATTTGATCAATTCATATATGTTTTGTTAGTTTATTTGAAGACTGTCATGAAGAAGGCCATTCGCATGGACGGTAGAAGATTGAAGAAGTCCATTAACAAGAATGGTAGAAGAAGGAAGGCCACTTACAAATTGGTAGAAGATAAAGTGGAGAAGGAGAGCAAAGTAGAGGGTGAAGAATGATCTACATTTTGAAGAAGAGTTATGCGAACAATCCAAGAAGAACCAGACACCAAGAGTAGTACCATTGGATTTGTCTTCTCGATTACTACAAAATCCACTACAAAAACTGCCAAAACGGATCAACGGTTCACCAGAAGGAAGCAAAACAAAACTGGACTGATTCTGTCGTGACTCACGAATAAGGATTTACTGGAAGGTGATTTTTCGACAATGTGTCATTGCGAGTCACAAGGAAGCCATCGTGCGTCGCGATAATCACCCTGCAAATTTCTTTTTACAGCCCTTTTTCTTGTACTATAAATAACACTCCATCCACTCATTCCTTAGCTCTCTTAGCCCGACTTGGGTGCTCCAAAACCCTAATTTTTCATCTTCTTCTTTAATTTCTTCTTCTTTTTTTGTAGAATTTTGTTCTATGTTATGGGTATTTATATCTGGGCTAGTTTTCTTCTTGGAAGCAATTGATTGAGACTTCCTTGTTCATGTCTTGAGAATCATTTCTATCTATTTAATGCTTTCACTATTTTACATTTATGGAGATTTGATGTTGTTTTTCAATGTCATTTATTTGGTTGGAAATTTGATATTATCCGATGCTTGTATGATAACTTGTTAGGAATGGGTAAAAGTAGCTAATTTCCCCTCTTTCGACGTCGAATCCAACAGCATGAGTTAGAGCTTCAAATTGGGTTTATGATTTGATAATTTCTAGAGGAATGTGATAATGTCGAACTCTCTGTCGTGTTTGTTTTATGTAGAAAATACGAGAGGTCTATGAACGTTGAACATTCTTGACGAATCTTGTGTAAATGCATGAATTGGTTAAATGGTTAGACACGGTGTAGTGTTCATAAGTGTTACCAAGATTTTTGATTCTTCGTAGTCAATGCTATTAATTGGATATGTTTAGTCGTTTCTCGACTAAAGGGGTCATTAGGGAAGTTTAGCAAGAGATGTCAAATTCACTCTTGTAAACTACTATAAAAAAGGATAGGAGATTTATCTTCACAACAATTAGTTAAAGTAGTAAATAGATTGTAGATTTAAAGATAGATAAGAGGCTCAGAAGTGGAAATCAGTTACCCCTAAAACTTTGTCTTTTGTAATTTTTATCCCTTTTTATTAGTTTGTTGCATGATTATCATAGTTACTTAACCATACTAGTTATGTTGTCTTTACTTTCAGAACATAGGAAAAACCAACCTAAAACCCCTCTGTTTACTTGCTTTTATATATCTATATATATACATATATATATATATATCTAGGCTTATTTCCACCCTTATATGCATGAACCCTTAGGAAAATCTCTCTTCTTCGTGGAAGACCCGGATTCACCACTATCTACTTAATTGTATTTAGTAAGAATTTAAGGCTTATAAATTGTATTTTTGATAGGTACGGAGACAACCTCCAAAATTTTGGCGCCGTTACCAGGGAAGAGGCATTTATTTTGAAGTGTTTGGACATATTTGGTTGAATTTTTGCTAGTTGTTTTTATTTGCCTTTTCTTTTTTGGTTGTTTTTATTCAGAGTAGGTATTTCTTGAGTTTTTTGTGAATTTTTTATCAACAATCCTTGCAATATGAATCCAAATTTTTGAAAAAGAGAAAAAAGGAAGATCTCACCTTGAGGGAACTTTATATGAGAAGATAGGTTCAACGAGCAAGATTTTGTACCGACTCTTGCTATCGGTTGTGGGAGAGGCATTATGAGGAGGAAAGAACCATTAGTTTCCAAAACCGAGGGTATTATGAAGAGTGCTTTCAAGTGGTTGGAGTTGTTGGTTTTCAAGGGCAAGGAGCTCAAGAATAGTATCCATACCATGATTCTTATAATCTGGAGTGGAGTGGTAATCTTGATTTGTTGCATGAGAATGCACCTGAAAACCAACAATACGAGCAACATAGTTGACCTTCACCACCTTATACCATACCCCAAAACCAAGTCCAAGAAGAAGTTTCAAGTTTGACACATGCGGAGATCATGAATGCAATAGCAAACTTGACCAACTTAGCCAAAACTAAAGAGGAGTCGAAGCTCTAATCTCCTCCACTCTCGTGGCTTTGGAAGGGCATGTGAGCAATATGATGGAAGTGGTGATGTGAATGGAAGCTCGATATTCTGAGGAAACACCATCCCAAGTTGAACTCGATAATATGGTGAGTGAGTTCGAGTTCGAATGGGATGAGGAGTCGGTTGTTGAATACAAAGAAGTTGAGAAAGAGGTGATTGTGCTACATACATTGCCATCATCACCTCTACCCCCACCAAATGAACCAACTCCACCATTTTCAAAAATCTTAGATGAGGTAATAGAGGAGCCAAATGACTATGCCAAACTCCTAACCACCAACTCCTTCAAGACCAACTCCACTTCCACCAAATTTTCCTCTTGGAAGATTTTTACCCCCATCTCTCTACTTTTGGATACTCATGGTGAAGGGACTAAAACCTTCACCATATGGATAATATTAGGGTCGTGCTGACGACCTTAAATTTACGGATTTTCTCGAGAGGCAACCCGAGCTTTTAAGTAAATCTAGTGTTTTTTATTTTCTGGAAAAAATAATAATTCTCAACCATGTCCTCAAACCCTTAACCAAAATCACAAAAATACCACCGCAATCCACCACTAAAAACGACCATCAAAACCACCATCTAGGAGTACTACTATTTGCTGCTTTTTGTGGGTGTTGATTGAGAGTTGCATAGTTATGGATTTGTAGTTAATGGGTCAAAGTTGCATATTGGGAGGAGTTCGAGAACATCGAGGAGAGAACATTCTTTGAGAAGTGAGCATTGCCATCACTGGGAAGGACCTTCAAGGTCCTAGTTGTGAGTATTTTTTCGTTCTCCCTTATTTCTTTATCTTGTCCTTTAGTTCACATTGAGGACAATGTGTGTTTCAAGTGTGGGGGTGTAGACATAACTCATTGTATTGTATTGTAGTATGCACATGCTCTACTTTGATTTTTTTGTTTGGAAAGAATTCCCACCAAATTGAAAACTCGAGAGGGAAACTTAGGCAAAATTGGGGGGTCCGGATAGATAAAAAACATGAAAGGGTGATCTATGCAAAAATTATAGGCCTTATGGTGTGGGAAAACGTGAGGTGTGAAATTTGAAAAAAAAAGAGAGGCTAGGATGAAAACCTGAGAGGGCTTCTAGGAAAAATAACATAATTGAAAGAAATGGAAATATGTGAACTCTTCCCTTGTTTTTACTTATTTGTGGAATTTCTTGGTAGAGTAAGCTATATTCTTGACTTTATTTAGATGTTTATACCTCATTCTTATTATGGCATGATTTTGTTGTTTTGGTGGTTTAGGACTTCCTAGGTTGTTGAATGTGAGGGTTGGCAAGCTCTTACTTTTTGTGTTAGGATAGTTCTAGGAATAATGTTTTGGTTGTACTCTTGTGAACAAATATCTTAAAATTAACCTTAGAACTTTGCTTGTTCTTACTCGAGGACGAGTAAGGGTCTAAGTGTGGGGTAGTTGATGAGACGTGATTTTGATGTTTTCTTAGTACAATTAACATATCTTTTTAGTTTGTTTTGTTGGTGGTTAGTTAGATATTAGGTGTTTAAAAAAAATAGGGGTTTAGAATCACCTTGTGTGGTTATTTGCCCTTATCTCCCTAGTTTGTAAGCATGTGGTGTCTAACGTGTTCTACCTTTTTGATTTGGTAGATTCATATATGTTTTGTGAGCTTATTTGGAGACTATCATGAAGAAGGCCATTTGCATGGATGGTAGAAGATTAAATAAGACCATTGAAAAGAATGATAGAAGAAGGAAAGCCACTTAAAAAGAGGTAAAAGATAAAGTGGAAACGGAGAGCAAAGTAGAGGGTGAAGAATGATCTAAGTTTTGAAGCAGAGTTATGAGAAAGATCTGAGAAGAACCAACCTCCAAGAGTGCTACCATTGAATTTGTCTTCTCAAGTACTATAAAAACCACTACAAGAACTTCGAAAATGAATCAATGGTCACTCGGATGAAGCAAAACAAAATTGGACTGATTCTCTCACGACTCGCGAATAAGGATTTACCGGAATGTATTTTTCGACACCGTAGCATTGTGAGATGCAAGGAAGCCATTTTGGGTCACGAAAATTACCTTGTAACTTTCTTTTTACTCCCTTTTTTCTTGTACTATAGAACTTCATCCAGTCATTCCTTAGTTCTCTTGGCCCGACTTGGGGGATCCAAAACCCTAGTTTTTCATCTTCTTCCTCAATTTCTTCTTCTTTTTTGTATATTTTTGTTCTATGTTGTGGGTATTTAATATCTAGGCTAGTTTTCTTCTTGGGAGCAATTGATTGAGACTTCCTTGTCTATGTCTTGAGAATCATTTCTATCTATTTAGTGCTTTCTCTATTATGCATTCATGGAGCTTTGATGTTGGTTGTTAATGTCATTTATTTGATTGGAAGTTTGATAATATGCAATTGATGTATGATAAAATTTTAGGAATGGTTAAAAGTAGCTAATTTCCTCTCTTTTGACATGGAATCAAAGAGCATGAGTTAGACCTTCAAATTAGGTTTATGATTTGATAATTGCTAGATGAATGTGATGATGTCGAACTCTTTGTCATGTTGGTTTTATGTAGCAAATAGGAACGGTCCATGAACGTTGAACGTTCTTGACTAATCTTGTGTAAATGCATGAATTGGTTCAATGCTTAGACACGATGTAGTGCTTATAAGTGTTACGAAACTTGTGGATTCTTCATACTCAATGCTATTAATGGGATATATTTAGCCGTATCTCGACTAAAGGGGTCATTAGTGAGGTGTAACAAGAGATGTGGAATTCACTCTTGTAAACTAATATAAAAGATGGATAAAGGATTTATCTTCACAAAAATAGTTAAAGTAGTAATAGGTTGTAGATTCAAGGATAAATAAGAGGCTTGGAAGTGGAAATAAATTACCCCAAAGGCTTTGTCTTTTGTAGTTTTCTCCCTTTTTATTAGTTTTTTGCATGATTAACATAGTTACTTAACCTCGCCGGTTATCTTGTCTTTACTTTCAGAACTTAGGAAACACCAACAAAAAAAATCCTCTCTTTACTTGCTTTTATATATCTATGTATATCTATATCTAGGCTTATATCCACCCTTACATGCATGAACCCTTAGGAAAATCCATGTTCTTTGTGGACGACCCTGACTTGCCAATATCTAATTAATTGTATTTAGTAAGCATTTAGGTCTTATAAATTGTATGATTGAGAGGTACGACGATGACCTCCCAGGAGGTATCGATTCTAGTGGAAGTCCGGGCGATTTTGGAGGACTTCAAGCAGTTAATTGGTGACGAGCTTCTAAGTGAGTTACCTCCTATGTGGGATATTCAACATCAGACTGATTTGGTTCCTGGCTCTAGCTTGTCGAACCTTCCACACTATCGTATGAACCCGAAGGTGAATGAGATTCTGAGGGAACATATCAAAGACTTGCTGAAGAAGGGGTTCATTTGTGAAGGTATGGGTCCTTGTGCGGTTCGTGTTCTTCTTGTTCCTAAGAAGGGAAATTAGTGGCGAATGTGTGTTGATAGTAGGGCGATTAACAAGATTACTATCAAGTATCAATTTTTGATTCCTCGATTAGAGGACATGTTTGATGAGTTGATAAGATCAAAGGTGTTTTTGAAGATTGATGTTCGAAGAGAATATCATCAAATTCATATAAGGCATGGAGATGAGTGGAAGCCGGCTTTCAGGAGCAGGGACGGACTGTACGAGTGGTTGGTGATGCCTTTTGGGTTGTCCAATTACTCTAGTAGCTTTATGAGGTTGATGAATCAAGTTTTATGCCCTTTCATTGGTTCATTTGTGGTGGTTTACTTTAATGATATCCTAATTTACAGTAAGACCAAAGAGAAGCCATTAGAACATTTAGAGCATTTGAGGCAGGTGTTACAGGTTTTGCTCGAAAATCAGTTGTACATTAATCTGAAAAAGTGTACGTTCGGCGCTAACAAGTTGCTTTTTCTAGGTTTTGTTGTTGGTGAAGATGGGATTCAGGTTGACGAGGAAAAGGTGTGTGCTATCCACAAATAGCCGGCACCTACTTTTTTTAATGAAGGTACGTAGTTTCCATGGTTTGGCTACGTTTTATAGACATTTCATCCGGAACTTCAGTGATATGACCGCTCTCATAACTAAGTGCTTGAAGAAGTGAAAATTCCATTGCAGTCCTAAGCAGGAGCAGAGTTTTGCCTTGATTAAGGAAAGCTGTGTACTGCGCCCGTATTAGCTTTTCCTAATTTTGTAAAGGTTTTTAAAGTGGAATTTGACGCTAGTGAAGTAGGGATTGGGTTGTATTATCTCTGGAAAAGAGGCCAATGGTGTGTTTCAATGAGAAACTGATGGAGGCTCGGCAGAATGAGTACTTATGATCAGGAGTTCTATATTTTTTACAACTCTAAGATAGTGAGACCATTACCTGATTCATAGGGAGTACATTATGTTCATTTATTACTAGGCTTTAAAGTTTCTCCATAGCCAGCAGATGATTAATAAGATACATGCTTGATGGGTCAATATTCTGCAAAAGTTTCCTTTCATTATTCAGCATAAGTCAGGAAGGTCAAATATGGTGGCAGATGCTTTGAGTAGGAGGGATTTTTTGTTGATTACTTTGGCAAATGAGATAGTTGGGTCTGAATGTCTGAAGAAACTGTATGAGGAAAATGCTGAATTTATGGAGATTTGCGTGAAATTCAACGAGGCTAATATTAATGAAGCATTTTTTCATGTTCGTGATGGCTATATTGTTCAAAAAAATCTATTGTGCATCCCCAACTCTGAAGCTGATTTGGGATTTACATGGTGGATGTGTTAGCGGTAATTTTGGTTTCTAAAGGACAGTCTCAAAATACTGGTCTTTTCATGCCATTACCTATTCTTGAAGATATTTGGCAAGACATGCCTATGTATTTTGCGTTGGAGTTACCTCGTACCTAACGTGGTGTAGATTCCATGTTGGGAAGAAAAATAGGAGGCTGTTGATAAGCGTAAGAGGCTCAAGGTTTTCCAGGAAGGTGATGATGTTATGGTATTCTTGCATAAGAAGTGGTTCCCAGTTGGTACGTACAGTAAGCTCAAACCACAGAAGTTTGGTCCAATTAAGGCGTTGTGAAAGATTGATGATTATTCATATGTTGTGGCTCTCCTTGATAATATTAGCATTTCAGTCCCTCAAATTAATATCCTTTGGGTAATAACCATTGGGTCAGCCCAAGGAAAAGGTTCAGTATTTGCGTCACAAGAAAAAAACAATTGCCCTTCTTACCAACCAATATAAAGAAGAGAGGTAACAATATAAACTAAACTATTAATTCCTAATTCCAACACACTTTCTGAATTTATCAATGAAGACTCTTTTCCCCGGACAACTCCCGGGTTTCTTAATTTCAAATTTTAGCTGGAGGTTCGGCGGACTCGGCGGTGATGGTTTGAAGGAGCATCGAGTTGGCACGCCGAATGAGACCATTTATTGGATTTGTGAGTCTCACTGTTCATGTCCGCTTTTAAAGTAAACACATTGTGGATAAGTGAATGAGTTAAAGGAAAGATCTTAGCCGTCGGTGATGAAGTACAGTCCCTTTACCGGGGAAGAAAAGGGAGGGAAAGCAAAAAAGTGCAATCTGATCCCCCAACCCATCAAGCACCGGGAATAGACCCCGAGTTGTAGTCACAGACGAGATCCTTACAACGGAAATGCCAGAGAGGTCTTAGATTGAGGCTGCTATACCCTCCAGGCGAATGAAGGTTAGTTTTGAGCCATGGGTAAGGTGTACATGAACTCCTGCTTTGCAAAGCCAGGTGTATCAGTATAGAGAGGATGAGCTGCAATTTACAGAGGCCTCGAACGATTCGCAAGTTGAAGCGGCTACAGGGGCCTACCAAACAACCCAAGGCAAGAATAGTGTGCCTCCCTTATCCTAGCAAGATCTGGCACAACTGACTCAAAACCTTAGATCCCCTGGTTATTAGGTTGACCCTCCGATGCTCTACCAAAGAATGATGCAGCAGCAGGTAGTGCCCCAACTCCCGATGCCCTTGGCAGTACAACCTAGATTCCATCTATAGGCCACACCGAGAGGTTCTTACCATGCGAACATGGAAATAGGTGCCCAGGATTGACCTCAGCCCATGCTCCCTAAATCAGGTCAGACATTGGTGTACTCGATGCCTATTTCGGCCGCTCACATGCCCAACCAGGCGATTCCTCGCCCAAAAGCCTAGTTCATGGGGTGCTACCCTGGTTATGATAATCCAATGCATAAATGGAATCGAGCAGAGATCCTATCATACGACTCTTATCACCAGGGGCATCAATATTTGTATTACAGCTCTGCTATGGGAAGACCATTGCCTGGATACATGGCTTTGAACTAGATGTGCCAGATCCCTACTATGTATACTTTCCTTCAGTCAAGTCAATACGTAGATCCACGAATGGGAAAATATTCGAGTGACACCCTCAAGAGGAAGCTAGATAGATGGATTGGGCCCTCATGCTAAGTCACAGCCTCCCCTTTCATCTCGAAAATCATGACGACTCGATGGCCCAGTGATTTATAGAAACCAGAAGGGCTCCCCACGCACAACGAAGACATAGACCCTGGGTATTCATACAGAAAAACCTCAGTTTGATGGATTTGAGGGACTTCAACGAGCACCTGACATGTAAGCTGGTAAAGAGTTACCTTTGAGGATAAGCCCAAGATTGGTTCAACAAATTGGGAAAGGGATTTTTGCATTCCTATAGATATTTTGGAAGGGCCTTGCTAAGCGAATTCTTCCAAAATAAGAGATTCACTAAGACATTGAATGAACTCTACCAAAGCAAGCATTGGCCAGGCAAATCAACGGAAGCATTCTACAATTTATATGTGGATGAAAACCTCAGTGCAATCAACCGTACCGAGGATAGAGTGATCCTAAGATACATGAATGGAATGTCCAACCTTAACCTATATAAGAAGCTGGTATCGAAGAAACTAGAAACCTTGTAGAAGGTGCAGGAAATCGTTGAACAATACTCAATGATCGAGGAAGCTACAAAGCAGAAACGAGAAGGAAACATGTGGAATTCTAAAGCTTTAGAGCCAAGGTAGAAAAAGCCGGAAGCTTTTAGTAAAGGCTTCGAGAGCTACATCCCTTAAACAAGACTCGGTATGATATACACTCTATTCACAAAGGGTTTTTTTGGACTCCCCCTCCCAGAAAGGACATGGCTTCGAGGAGGAAATTTCCCAATTTCCGTAATCATCACAAGGAGCGTGGTCATGATACAGATGAGTGCATTCACCATAAAAGGGAGATCGAAAGATGTGTAAGAGAATGCCTAATTTCGGAATGCATCAAAAGACCAAAGGGAGAAGGATCCTCGAAAGGAAAGAGAGGATTTTGCCACTAGAAATCCTACAAAAAGGGATCTGATTGAGGTGCTCAAGACCAGTAAGGAAATAACGAAGAGGGAGCTGAACCTCAACCAAGAGGAAATGCTAGAAAACTCAGACCGATAGAAATCGAGGTGTGGGGGCGAATAAAGTAATCAACTTCATCAAAGGGATAGTGAGTAACCAATCCTCAAACACTATCATTAAGGCTCAATCCCAGTATATCCCCCTTTGAGAACCCTTCTAGAAATGATTTTGACTCGAGGAAGCCATAACCTTCTCACAAAAAGACCCAGAACCTAGTCAAAACCCCCATGCGGATCCGATGGTGATCCCTACTACAATTGGAGATTTCTACATAAAATGGCTGTTTGTAGACAATCATATTGGGGGTGGAAGTGATATTCACCAACTGAATTAACCACTTGGGTCTAGGGTGTGAAAGTTTAAGGAGAACCACTTTGCATCTATCTAGTTTTACTGGAAAGATGATGCTCCCCCTCGGTGTCATAAACTTCCTACTTAGAGTGGCGGATGGGGATAAAAATGTGATGATCGATTTTAGCTTCACTGTCATTGATGCCATATCCCCCTATATCGTGATATCAGGAAGGCCTTGGATATTCCAGGCACGATTCATATGGTCCCCTTATCAAATAACAATGAAATTCCCTATAAAGAAAGGGATAGAAGCAATTAGAGGGGATCAATCCGCAACTCGAAGCTGCCTGGAAATAGCCCCAAAAGAAGCACAGGAGGGGGATAGAGTGGCCTCAATAAATGGAGAGGCCTGACCAACCGACAATAAGAAAATGACTGTTCGATCATCGCGGATGGTGGCCATAGGAAAAAGGACACCACCCGCAAAAAAGGAAAACTAAAAGATCTCCTGGATGACAATACAGATATCTTTTTGTGGAGCACGTTCGATCTCACAGGAGTGCCCAAACAGTTAATGGTCCATAGGCTGGATGTTGACCCATATAAAAAACCTGTTAAATAGAAGAGAAGGTCGTTCTCCCCTGAGAAAGGTGAATCCATAAAGGAGGATGTCTAGAAGCTTCTTCGAACGGAGGTCATTGAGAGGTGTTTTACCAAGAATGGCTAGCGAACCCCGTTATTGTTCCCAAGCATGATGGCACTTCGCGAATGTGCATAGATTTCACGGATCTCCACAAAAGTTTTCCTAAAGATAGCTACCCCTTGCCTTCGATCGATATGCTGGTCGAAGCAATAGTAGGATATTAGGTACTAGCCTTCTTTGATTCCAGAAGAGGACAAGCAAAAGAGGTCGTTCATCACACACGTTGGGACCTTTTGTTCCAAAAATATGCTATTTGGCTTGAAGAATATAGGGGCAACTTACCGAAGTCTTGTCAACAAGATCTTCAAAAATTAGATTGGTAGGAATATGGATAGATACATTGACGACATGGTAGTAAAAATCAAGAACTAGGACCAATTCCTGCTAGATCTCGAAGAAACATATCAGAGACTCCAAGATGCAAACCTAAAGCTGAACCCAGCTAAGTGCATGATCGGAGTAGGAGCAAAAGAGTTTGTGGAATTCATGGTCTCGGAAAGGGGAATCAATGTGAACCAGGAGAAGGTCAAAGATTTTATAAACAAGAAGCCCCCTCGAACAGTTAAGGATGTCCAGAGACTCAATAGATCATTGGCCCCGCTTAGCCGTTTCCTTTTCTAAGGTGTCGAGAAACACTTGCCATTCTTTGAAAGGAAATTTTTTTGAATGGACAGAAGAGTGCGACCAAGCCTTCTGGGACTTACAAGAACATTTTCTGGGCATGCCAACCCTAATGAAGCCAGAGATGGGGGAAGATATGTATTTGTAAATCCCAGCATTCCCCTTAGCAATAATGGAAATTCCGATGAAGGAAAAAGAAAAGGCTCCGCATCCCATCTACTTTGAAAGCAGGGCATTACATGGCCCAGAAATGCGATATACCGCCCTTGAGAAGCTAATACTAGCCCTAGTCAATGCGGCGAGATGACTTCAACCATACTTTCAGAGCCATAGAATCATCCTCCTTACGAGCTATCCAATTAGACAGGTGCTCTTAAAGCTCGAGGCCTTAAGAAGAATAATAAAATGGGCAGTCAAACTAGGGGAACACGACATCCCATTCCACCCAAGAACAGCTACTAAGGGTCTAGCCTTAGCAAATTTCATTGTAGAAACCACTGAACCAATCAAAGTTGGTATTGCGAAAGATTTCAAGGAAGCGTCGAAACTACGTTGATGGTTCATCACACTCGAGGGAAGCAAAGCTGGCGTCCTACTCACGAGCCCCTAGAAAAAGGACTATCCCTATGCACATTGACTTTAAGGCCACTAAGAATGAGGCAGAATATGAAGCAGTTATTATGGGGCATCGACTGGAAAAAGAATTGGGGGTTCCAAGCATGGAAACTTTCAGTGATTCCTAGATCGTGGTCTAGCAAGTCAAGGGGGAACATGAGGCTAGGGAAAGGATCTTGAAAGCCACTAATATGAGGCTAAGAAAAGGAGGTTGAACCGCTACTTGGAGGTAGTGAAGCCCCTCCTAGAACAATTCCACCAGTATACCCTAACACAAGTTCTTGGGGAAAAGAATAATAAGGCCGACGCCTTGGAAAGTTGGCTTCATTAGACTTGGATCTGATGTCTCAATGACACTTAATGGTGGAAACTTTGAGCAAACTTAGCATTGACAAAGAAACGACATTATTTATGGTGGAGGAGGAAAATTCGTAGATAACACCTATTATGAGCAACCTTTGAAATGGTACCCTTTCGGGGGATGCCATTGAAGCGAGGAAAATCAGATTGAAGTCTCCAAAGTATGTGATCCACGAGGATGTGCTCTATTGGTAAGGTCATCTTCAACCACTTTTTGGATGCCTGGCCTCCCATGAAGTTTACTATCTTATCCGCAATACCAACGTAGGAGCATGCGGAAGACACCACGTGGCCCGATCAATAGCCAAGAAACTCCTCCAAGCAGGATATTTCTAGCCGAAGATGTTTGATGATGTCAAGAGTCACATCCAAACTTGCCGTCAGTGTCAGAGTCACGCACCGATCACTCATGTTCCCCAAGGAGAAATGATGAACAAAAAGAACTCCTGGCCATTCAATAAATGGGGAATAGATCTTGTGGGCCGTTCCCTCAAGCTCAGGTCACTTTCAATACTTGATTGTGTCCATAGACTACTTCACAATGTGGGTCAAGGCGGAAGCCTTAACTAGCACGAAATGGAAGAGATGATTGGCTTTTGTGGAAAGAATATCATTTTCTTCTTTGGGATCCTTCAAACTATCATAATTGACAATGGTACCTGGTTTGTTAACTAACCAGTTAAAAGTTGGCGCAAGGAATACAGGATCCGACAGAAGCCCACCACCATATACCGTTCCCAAGCCAATGGGTAGGTGGAGGTCACGAATAGGATCATTATAGATTTCCTCAGATCTAGGCTTGAAATAATAGGAAGAAATTAGATAAAAAAATTACCTAGCGTGCTTTGGTCGTACCAGATAACATAATCCTCCACCACAGATGAAAGTCCATATAGACTTGTCTATGGTTCAGAGGCAGTAATCCTCATTGAGTTAAGGTTTCCTACCTTCCAAAGGTTTGATATAATAAATGAGAACCAGGAGATCAATAATAAGCAGCGCCACCTGGACCTGGATCCTCTTGAAGAAAAAAGAGAAAGGGAGTCCCTGCATGAAGCCTAAGTGAAAGAAAGGATCAAACAGTACCACGATCAAAGGTTCCAAAAGATATAGTTCTCCCCAGGAGACCTCTCCATGAAGAGGAATGAAAAATCTCAAAGGTTGTCAGAGGGAAAATTAGCGGTGAACTGGGAAGAACCCTGTCGGGTTATCGAAGCACACCCAAGAGGTAGCTATGTACTAGAAACAACCCAAAGTGAACCGATTCCATGACGATGGAACATCTCAAATTTTAAGAGGTACTATACTCCTGAATCTCAGTAAACTTGGTCAGGCCAAGGAGAAACTTACCCAAAATATAGCTATAGGCCCGAAAACCCCATCAGAAGAAGTACTTGTTGTAAATCAAGGGAATTTTCTAACTCTTGTTACCAATATATCAAAGTGTCCTGCTCACGAGCCCCGAGAATGAGGCAGAATATGAGGCACTGATCATGGGGCATCGACTGGCAAAAGAATTTGGGGTTCCAAGCATGGAAACTTTCAGTGATTCCTAGATCGTGGTCCATCAAGTCAAGTGGGAATACAAGTCTAGGGAAAGGAGCTTGCAAGCCACTAATATGAGGCTAGGGAAAGGAGATTTAACCACTACTTGGAGGTAGTGAAGCCCCTCCTAGAACAGTTCAACCAGTATACCCTAACGCAAGCCCTTAGGGAAAAGAATCATAAGGCCAATGCCTTGGAAAGTTGGCTTCATTGGACTTGGATATGAAGTCTCAAAGGCACTTGATGGTGGAAAATTTGAGCAAACTTAGCTTTGACGAAGAAACGACAATAATGATGGTGGAGGAGGAAAATTCGTGAATAACACCTATTATGAGCAACCTTCAAAATAGTACCCTTTCGGGGGATGCCATTGAAGCGAGGAAAATTAGATTGAAGTCTCCAAAATATGTGATCCACGAGGATGTGCTCTATTGGTAAGGTCATCTTCAGCCACTTCTTCGATGCGTGGTCTCCCATGAAGGCTAAGATAATCTAAACACCCAACAAACCATAACAAGATGAGGTATACATATAATGTCAAGCTAACTTAAACTACCCAAAAAGATACGCAATAGATAAATCAAGAGAAGCATATAATTTTCCAATTTCTCTCATTTTCTCTCATTTTACCTAGGAGCCCTCTCGGGTTTTCATCCTAGTTTCACACTTTTTTCCCAATGCTCACCCTCACCTTTTCCCACACTATTTTTCCTCTCATTTTTTCATAGGTCGCCCTTTTGGGTTTTCGATCTATCTGTGCCTCCCAATTTTGCTTAAGTTGCCCTCTCAGGTTTTCAACATAGCGGAATTTTTTTTTCAAACAAAACAAATAAAAGTAGAGCATATGCACACTATAATACAATACAATGAGATATATTTCTCTTCCCCCCACACTTGAAAGACACATTATCCTCAATGTGAACCAAAGGACAAGATAAAGAAATAAGGGAGAAAGAAAAAAACTCACAACGAGGACCTAAAATGTCGTTCCCGGTGGTAGCAATGCTCACTCCTCAATGAATATTTTCTCCTCCATGTTCTCAAACTCCGCCCATTATGGAACTTCGACCCATCCACTATAAATCCACAACTGTGCAAGCCTCGATCAACACCCACAAAAAGGAACAATCAGTAGTAATTCAAGATGGTGGTTTTGATGGTGGTTTTTGGTGGTATATTGTGGCTGTATTTTTGTGGTTTTGGGTAAGGGTTTGAGGACATGGTTGAGAATTTTTTTTCAAGAAAAGAAAAACACAAGCCTAACCTAAAAGTTTGGGTTGCCTCCCAAGAAGCTTCGTATATTTAAGGTAATCAGAACGACCCTAATGTTATCTATATGGTGAAGGTTTGAACCCCTTCACCATGAGCATCCAAAAGTAGAGAGGTGGGTGTACAAAACTTTCAAGAGGAAAGTTTTATGGACGTGGAGTTGGTTTTAGAGGAGAGGGATGGTTAGGAGGCTCAATATAGTCTTTTTGCTTCTCTTTTATCTCCTTCAAAACTTCCAAAAATGGTGGAGTTGGTTCACTAGGTGGGGGTAGGGGTGATGTTAGCAACGGATGTAGCACAATCACCTCTTCCTCAACGTCTTTGTGTTCAACAAGCGACTCCTTATCCCCTTCGAACTCAAAATCATTTGTTAAGGTGACCTTTGAGTTCAACTTGGGATGGTGTATCTTTGAAATAAGAAGTTTCCATTCGGATCACCACTTCCACCATGTTGCTCACATGGCCCCCAAAGCCTTAATTCTTGAGGAGGTTCAAGTTTCCTCTTCCTCATTAATCTTGGCCAAGTTGGTTAAGTTTTCTAGTGCATCAATAATTTCTGCCTTTGTCAAACTTGAACCTTCCTCTTGGGCTTGGTTTTGGGGTATGGTGTAAGGTGGTGGGGGATAACCATATTTCTCATAGGGTTTGTTTTTTGGCTCATTCTCATACCACAAATCTGGATTACCACTCCACTCCGGATTGTTAGAATCGTGGTACATATACCATTCTTTAGATTCTTGCCCTTGAAAACCATCAATTCTATCCTCATAATAGCACTCTTCATAATACCCTTGGTTTTGAAAACCAACGGTTCTTTCCTCCTCGTAGTGCCTATCCCTCAACATATAACAAGAATCGGCAGGATGGTCGGAATGACAAATCCTACAAAACCTTGCTTGTTGAACCTCTCTTCTCATCATGAGTTCCCTCAAGGTGAGATGTTCCATATTCTTTTTTCAAAACGTCGGAATGATATTGCAAGGATTCTTGATAAAAATTCACCGAGAACTCAAGCAATACCTACTCTGGAAAAAAATAGCCAAAATAAAATAAAAGCAACTAGCAAATATTCAACAAAATATGCCCAAACACTTAAAAATAAATGCCTCTTCCCCGGCAGCAGCACCAAAATTTGGGAGGTCGTCGTTGTACCTCTCAAAGATACAATTTATAAGCCCTAAATACTTACTAAATACAATTAAGTATATAGTGGTAAATCAGGGTCGTCCACGAAGAAGAGGAATTTTCCTAAGGGTTCATGCATATAAGGATGGATATAAGCCTAGTTATAGATATATATAAGAAAGCATGTAAAAATGGGGGAGTTTTTGTTGGTTTTCTAAGTTATGAATTGAAAGACAACACAATTATCAACATGAAATAATTTTGCTATCATGGAACAAGCTACTAAAAAGATGGTAAAATCACAATTAACAAAGCGACGGGGGTAATTTATTCCCACTTCCAAACTTCTTATAGATCCTAGATTCACTCATTCATTCACATTAATTACATTTGGGAAATGTTATCACTTCCATTTGAAGATCAACATTCATTTATTCTTAGTTAGTAATTTGCAAAGACGTTGATCGTCCATTTGCAAACCATAATGATAAGCACTTTAGACAAACAATGCCTGAAGGTATTTTATCAATGGAATTATATACTAAGAACCATAAATTTGATAAAAACTACAAGCATTAAACAAAATGCCTAGCCATTTAACCAAACAAAAAATTTATTAGACTAAACCTAGAACAAACAACATTCAAGATTCAATCTTTCATTGCTACCTAAGGACAAATATGATAACAAACAACATTAACCTACTCATTTAGCAAGATTGACATCATTTACCCACAAGAAGTTCTAATTCCACGTTCTTGGATTTTCATGCCCAAGGTGAGAAGAAATTGTACACTTTCCTAACACTTCTAGCACTTAATCATACAAACATTTCATATTCTCAAACAGCGCATAACATAAGTGAAGTAAACAACAACATACATGGCACAATATATACTTCACAACAAATGTTTATGAAAGAGTAAAATAGAGTCATACTACATGGGTTTGGAAGCTTCAATCAATTGCTCCTAAGTGATAACTAGCCTAGATAATGAAAACCCATAACAAATCTACAATAATTCATGGAATAAATGAAAAAACTAAGAAAAGATGATGAAAAACTAGGGTTTTGAGGCCACAAGTCGGGCTTGGACAAATGGGGAAGAAGAGGGGCTATTTATAGGAAAATTTGGTCAAGAAAAGTCAAAAAGTGTAGCAGACGTGAGCGGGGTGCTCGTCAAGCGCACGGGACGATTGTACGAAACCCTTCTAGCATGCGGCCGCGCGCACAAAGGGGCTTGCCGCGCGTTTATGGTGCTAAGGGGTGTTTCCCCCTTGAGTTTTGGCCACGCGGGCGCGCCCCTGGTTGGAAGTTCTTGTAGTCAATTTTATAGTATTTGAGAAGAGGAATACAATGGTATCACCCTTGGAAGATAATTCTTCTTGGATCATTATAAGAACTTGGTACAAACTTCCGGGTCACAATTCATCCACTTCTTTGTCTTCCTTCTTCGACCC